>CM076579.1:1233453373-1233586777 GCA_034641835.2 Pinus albicaulis | reverse complement strand
TATTAATTCATCTTTGATTAATGAATCCTGAATTAGCATTTACCTATGCAATAGATCAACAAACTTCTTACTCATATTTGTACAATGTCTTATACTAAAAAATTGAAATTGACTGACAATATTGCTTGCTATTCCATGTAGTTCTTTTAGCCTCTCTTTCTTAACTTGGTACACACCATTCATCTGGTTTCACACAAGTTCAGAATTAGTGAAAACTACAATTCCATTTGATCCATACTCCATAGTTATTCCCAAGCCTTCTATCAATGCAATATAATATGCCTCCTTGTTTGTTGTTCTTCCCGGTATATTCATTTTCCTTTAGACGAATTTTCTAGTTGCAATATTGGAAAGCACATATGTAATCACTGCTTTCCCTGTATTAGGATAGAAAGAAAAATCTATGCATAATGTCCATTTTTCAAAAATATTTAATGGGTTTTTTATACCTGAAAAAAAAAAAAAAAATAAAAAATAAAAAAAAATAAAAAAAAAAAAATAAAAAAAAATAAAAAAAATTCAATACAAACATATTAAATTGACATTTATTGCAAATTCATGGGAGAAATGACACATGTGCATGAGATAAATGACATGTGCATGGTTTATCTGAAATTTTGACTTAAATTTTATGGTAGAATTCATATCTAGAAATGAGATGTGTTAAAGATTGCATTGCCTAGAGTTTAAGGGAGATTTATGACACATATACATGGTTCATGCATGGTTTGCATGAAAGTTTGCCTTAAAATTTATGGCAGAAATCACATCTAGATGTAACATGCCTTAAGAGAGGATGAGATCCAGAGGCTACCTAGCCCTTGACATGCCTTAAAAAAGGATGAGATCCAGAGGCTACCTAGCCCTTTACAGATTGATTTAGAACTTGTAGAAGTTAAGACTCAACCAACAAAATAAAATCCTATGGAAGTTCATCCACTTTAGTTTCAGTTTTTACGCCTTAAATTTTTCCTTGAATTAATGGGGGAAAGCCTTGAGTTTAGGGGATACTATCCTATGAGAGTTCAGCCACTTTAGGTTCAGTTTTTAGGCCTTAAACTTTGCCTTGAATTAATGGGAGAAAGCCTTTAGTTTGTGGGAGAAATGACATTTACATGGTTTGCAAAATTATTTTATGCACTTACTAAAACAACTAGTTGTGGTGGTTGATGAATTTATGTCAAAAGTCACACCTTTATGAGTTTGTGGGAGAAATGAAATAAATGACACATGTTTCCACTTTTAACAAATTTTATGGGGAGAAGGGATAAAATGAATACATAAATATATTTTTCTTAGAGTAGAGACACAGATATTAAAATGAATAACTTCTATTTTTGTTCCAGAGATTGACTGTAGGGGCATTTACTGGATATGTAACCTTTGAGAAAAGATGAGATCCAGAGGCTACCTGGCCCTTTACAGACTCTGCATTTAGAACTTGTAGAAGTTAACATTCAACAAATAGACTAAAATCCTATGGAAGTTCAAAATCCTATGAGAGTTCAACCACTTTAGGTTCAAATTTTAGGCCTTAAAGTTTGTCTTGAATTAATGAGAGAAAACCTTTATTTTGTGGGAGAAATGGAATTTACATGGTTTGAAAAATTATTTTATGCACTTAATGCTTTAAATTTAATGGGAGAAAGCCAACATGACAGATGATTTAAAAACTTTACCTAAGAATTTATGGGAGAAATGACACATGTACATAGTTTGCCTTAAAGTGGTTGTGGTTTATGGATATTAAAATGAAGAACTTATATTTAGATATGTTCCAGAGATTGACTGTAGGGGAATTTACTGGATATGTCACCTTTCAGAAAATATGAGATCCAGAGGCTACCTGGCCCTTTACAAACTTTGCCTATAGAACCTTGTAGAGGTTAACACTCAACAGACAGACTAAAATCCTATGGAAGTTCAGCCACTTTAGGTTCAGTTTTTAGGCTTTAAAGTTTTCCTTTAATTAATGGGAGAAAGCCTTTAGTTTTAGAGTAACCTTATAAAATGCTTTAATGTGAAGATAGTAATTTACCTACAAAACAATGGAATTGAAGACTGTGCTTATATATCAAAGTTATGTTATGACAAATTAGTTATGTCCTTAATAATAAGTATGATTTAGAACTTATCAAATTGTTTAATAATTTATAATAATGTCATTTTTGGCTTGTACTATCATTCATCCTTGATATGTACAAGAATTTTACAACTTCAACATCAACCTACAGTATCATCATAAATTAGTTATGTCCTTAATAAGAAATATGATTTATCACTTATCAAATTACTTTATAATTTATAATAATTGATATGTACAAGAATTTTACAACTTCAACATCAACCTACACTATCATCATATCACTGTATCCATGCCAATCTAGATGATTTATATCCATTACATCATAAAACACTCCACTTTTAACATTTTAAAAGAATAAAGCAACATGGAAGGTGTTAATTTAGGTACATTAATACACTCCACTTTTAACATTTTACAAGAATAAAGCAACATGGAGGGTGTAAATTTAGGTACATTAATAAAATACATCGATGTCAATCTAGATTATTAAGATCCATTACATCATATTTAATACAATCTAGATTATTTATATCCATTACATCCTTAAACACTCCACTTTTAACATTTTAAAAGAATAAAGAAACATGGAAGGTGTAAATTTAGGTACATTAATAAAATAGAGCCATGTCAATCTAGATTATTAAGATCCATTACATCATAAAACACTCCACTTTTAACATTTTACATTTTACTCCATTTGAGTTTGGGGGATCCTATCCTATGGAAGTTAATCTACTTTCATTTTTTAGGGCTCAAAGTTTGCCTTGAATTAAAGGGAGAAATCCTTGAGAAATTACACATGCTTTGAAGTTAATGGGAGAAAGCCAATGACACATGCTTTAAAGTTTTCCTTAAGATTTTATTGGAGAAATGACACATGTACACGATTTCCCTTAAAGTGGTTGTGGCTTATGGATATTAAAATGAATAACTTCTATTTAGATCTATTCCAGAGATTAACTGTAGGGGAATTTACTAGATATGTCACCTTTCATAAAAGATGAGATCCAGAGGCTACCTGGCCCTTTACATACTCTGCCTATAGAACTTGTAGAAGTTAACACAGCCTGTCCCAATTATAGCCTATGAAGTGTGTAGAGGACCCATGGAATCACTCACACTACTTTACATAGACATAAGGGTGTATAAGAGTGGACTAAGTTCAAAAATATGGTCATATTGTTGGCTATCTTTCCCAAGAGCCCAAATGTACTCCTTAAGTATATGTGGGGTCTATATAACCATCTACAAAAACATGTGATTCTTTCCAAGTTAAGGATAATGTATGAGCCATGTGTATACGCACATTATCTAGAAACAATAGGCCAAAATAAAGGGTACTTAAGTGGTTTGAAGAAAAAATAGCACCAGGAAGTTTTGAAGGATGGGAATAAGAACTGGAAATGGGAGAAGGATAAGAATAAAATGTTCACTACACATCCATGCAAGGGTAGTAGAAATAATTCTAACCATTACAACATTGATGGTCACATTAAGGAAAATTATTGGATGTTTGGTATGTGTTATATTCTTTATGTGAATACCCCCATGCACTATATATTTTTATAAGCTTAGTGGTGGGAATAAAATGGGAGGAAAGGACCCCCACTTTAGGGTTTCATAGAGACAAAAAATCCCCCACACATAGGTGTTCAGGGGTAGTGCCCCAAAAAAACATTTTTGGAAAAAAAAAATCTCCCTTTATGATGGTTTTCATCACATGCTTTTTTCTTTTAGCATTTTTCTAGTGCATGGTAGTTTACCCCATGGTTCTACAGTTTCAGTTAAAGAAATTAAGTTTTATCTAATCCAAGGTAACGGAAATATACATATATAAATACATACATATGTGTGTCTGTGTGTGTCTGATGGTCTAAAAATTAATATACTAATAAAAAAATGATCTTCTCATTTTGGGTTTCTCGAGTAAATTATATGTTAATGCATGTGTTTTACATTGAACCATAGTACCATGAATCAGGTTCCCAAACACAAACTTCATGTTGGATTTTATCCTTTAAATTCCCTATGAAGACATCAATCATGTGTTCCTCTGGAATATCAGTTACCCTTATATTCAATTTTTGGAAGTCCTGAATGTGCTCCCTTGCTAAAATCTTTTGTTTGAGATTTATAAATTGGATAAAGAAGGTGTTACTCTTTGTATCCTCATAATGTGCTATCATTTCCTCCATAAAAATTGACCAAGTGACAATTTTTTTACGAGATAAAAGCCATTGATACCATACAAATGTATTTTGTTCTAAATGTAAAGTTGCAATGCGTACCTTTTGTGTGTTTTGCACATTATTGAGATCAAAATATTTCTTCATTTGTAGTATCCATATACAGGATCCTTGCCATCAAACTTCCTCATATCCATATTTGAAATATGGTGGTTCTTGCATCCAACATTAGAATTTATGAATCATGATTAACATTTATTTTGTTCTCATCATGAGTTTCCTCTACTATCTTTTCGCCATTAGGAAACATTTCTTATATCAACTTTGTCAAACCTTCCATGTCTTCTTTTAGATCATTCTTCATGTTTTCCATGTTGCCTTTCATTTTTTCTTCCATGTCATCCATCTTGGCTTCCATGCCATCCATCTTAGCTTCCACGCCTTTATTCAAACCATCCACATTATTCTTCAAACCATCCATCTTTGCTTCCATGCCTTTCTTCAAAACTTCCATTTCATTTTTTGTTGCTCTTTGCGAGAGCGAAATTTGGTGCACTTGCTCTTGTAATTTTGATAGATCATGTTGAAATTCTTCATCTTCATGAGTCATAGAACCCAATACTGATATCTATGCTCAATAGGCCTTTGGAATCACTTAAAACTATTTTTTCAAACAACACTTATGCAATTTGAAAAAACAATACACACTTTTTTCTTGATTTTGAGGAGCTCGATATTGAAACTGAATTATCTCCATGATTTCGTATCTTGAATATCTGAATTTGGCGATCACGATCACCTAATTATGGATTGGTTCAGTAGAGAGAAATTGTACGACTTGCCACGTGTCACTGATTCCTCCATCGACTCTAAAATTTATACATAAGAAACTACAATCCGTGTACTTGCGCCCACGTTTTATAGAATTTGAATCTAATGCTCAGAGAGAGAGTTATGATGATTTTCCCATGGTCACCTCTTTGAGATGAAATTCGAGAGCCTGAAAAATCCCTAACTTCCACAGACCCTATATCCAAAAATATTGTGAATCAAACTCTAAAATTTTTCCACGTCATTCCTCAGGCTTGCGGCTTCGCTTTGTGAAAATTTCATCTTCTGAACCCTTGTAGAAAAAAATTTATAGCGATAATGCCACAATGACATGTTTAGATTAAACTCAAAAGCCTGAAAAAATCCCTAACTTGCACAGATCATATCTTTGAAAATATTGTGAACCAAGATCTAAAGTTTTCCACGACCTTCCTCAGGATTTCAGCTTTGCTCTGTAAAAATTTCAGCTTCTGAACCTTCGTGGAAAAAAATTTATAGTGAAAATGCCACGATGACCTGTTTGGAGCAGCGAAACCCTAGAATCCAAAGATCTGATACCAAATGTTATGAAACTAGCTCCAAAAATATAAGAAAATAGAGATCAATGCCTTAGAAATAAGCCACTTCAAGGGATAAACCTCCAATACATTACATAAATGAACAATTCTTGGATGATTCAAATGACCAAAACCTCCTTTCTATATATAGGAGACCATGGGGCCACAATGTAATCCTAACTGACCTAAAAATAATAATGTAAGGGCACAATAATGACAATATGGGGGTTACAGGGGTACAACAATAACAATAAGGGGGTTACACTAGCAAAAATAAGGGACTATACTAGTAATATAGGGACCTACCATCTTCCTAGGCCAGTACAGTTAATTTTGGGATACCAACGGTATACAGATTATGTCTTTGTATTGAACATAGGATCTGTAGGATCAACTAAATTTTGATGTTCCTGTGTGTCATTTTTGCAAGGCCAGTACAACTAATTTTGGGGATACCAATGGTAAACAGATTATGTCTTTGTACTGAACATATGATCCATATGATCAACTACATTTTGATGTTCCCACCTTTCATTTTTGCAAGGGCAGTTTAGCTAATTTTGGGATACCAACGGTATACATATTATGTCTTTGTATTGAACATAGGATCCTTAGGATCAGCTACATTTTGATGTTCCTGCCTGTCATTTTTGCAAGGCCAGTACAACTAATTTTTGGGATACCAACAGTATTAAGATTATGTCTTTGTATTGAACATAGGATCCGTAGGATATATATGAATATGTAAGAACCACAAAGTTTGTAAATGGAATTTTGGAATGTGTCTTAAAGTTTTTAAATATGAACCAGTGTTTTTTCATTCTTAAAAAAAAAAAACATAATATAAACCAGTGTTTTTTCATTCTGAAAAAAATAAATAAATAAATAAATGTTTTTTCATTCTATAAAAAAAAACATAATATAAGCCAGTTTTTTTTTTTTTTTCATTCTGAAAAAAAACATAATATAACCAGTGTACATAATATAAACCAGGTTTTTAACTATGAACTAGTGTTTTTTCATTCTAAAAAAAAAACATAATATAAACCAGTGTTTTTTCATTCTGAAAAAAAAAAAAAAAAAACATAATATAAACCAGTGTTTTTTCATTCGGAAAAAAAAAACATAATATAAACCAGGTTTTTAAATATGAACCAGTGTTTTTTCATTCTAAAAAAAAAAAACATAATATAAACCAGTTTTTTTTCATTCTGAAAAAAAAAAAACATAATATAAACTAGTGTTTTTTCATTCTGAAAAAAAAAACATAATATAAACTTATATTTTTTCATTATGAAAAAAAGAACATAATATAAACCAGTGTTTTTTTTATTCTGAAAAAAAAATGTACACCCAGTTGAGGTTTTCGCATGACCAACACATAATTTTTTACTAAAATTATAGAGATAGGTTCAGCCTAATTACAGTTATGAGTTCTTAAGAAACTCAATTATGCTACTCTATTTATATTTCATGTTCTTGTAACAAATTCTTGTAACTCAATTATTACATCTTGATTTTATACCTCAAACAAAATTCACAATTACGTTGTTACATTTTGATTTTATACCTCAAACAAAATTCATAGTTCGGAGCATACCTGCAAATCCAAACAGCAAGAGTTGAGGCCGAACAACACGATGCAGACGCAGACAGACACAGAAACACAATCAATAGACGCAGAAACACATAGCAGACACAGAAACATGATCACAGTAGATAAGCCCAAAACCAAGAGCCGAGGCCGAACAACAAGAGATGAGGCCAAAAAGCATGTCGCAGATGCAGAAACACGATTAGCAGACGTAGAAACACACATCAGATGCAGAAACACGATCACAACAAATAAGCCCAAAACCAGTTAACAACTCTGGGCTGGTATATTTATAAACTAAAATGCGGCCGAACTATTTTAAAAATTTGGTCGAATTAATAGTTCAAACGAACTTATGTTGCCGGTTTTCCAATCTCCGGCCAAAAATCTGTTTTCCCATGCCGTCAGTATGCTGTCAATGTAAATGGAAGAATGAGTTCGGCCGAACTAATTTCTAAAGTTCGACCGAATTGTTGAGAAAAAAAGTTTTCTGCCCCCGATTCTCACAAAAGTTTAACCCAACTTCGCAAAGTTACCCTTTAATCTTTTTCACATGTTTGTTGTCTTTAGATTGTAAAAAATCATAATTCTTTTCTGACCAAAAAAAATCCTAAACTTGTGTAGTAAGTCTATTGCCTTCAATGAAAACTGAAGACCTAATTTTCTCAATTCATTCCGTATAACTATCAGGATAATGTTGATATGCCAATAGTTGGACTTTGTAATCCATTCTCAAGTTACATAAGAAGTTAGTGCAACTCAGTGTTACTTAGGTGGATCATAGTTGGGTGAGCAATGGTCTTGCATGAAACCTTATATTTCCTGCTAAGTTTGATGATTTTTTTTTCTTTATTATTGAAAATTTTCCCGAATTTCAATATTTCACTTTTAGCTTGATCTTCTAATAGGGTCACTTTGATAATGCTAATAGCTGGTGGTTATTATTTCCAATTTGTTTCTTTTATCGAGATAGAAACCATCAGGGGAATTTTGAGGTCTAAAATGGGCCTCCTAAGGAAAATGTACACTCAAAATTCAGTTTATGAGAACCAATCACATTTTAGCGGATGACATCATCCCTAATGGTTGAGGTGGCATTGCTTGAGTTAAAAGTACTTACTTGTCACATTCTCAATGGTGGATAAAAACTCATAGTTAACCATGGTAGTTCTCTAAGTACTTTTAAATTCAAAGTAAAGTACTCATAATAAATTTCATTTCACACTTTTTGAATAAAAATGTATTATTGTCATTTAATATTTCTTGAAAGAAACAATGCATATCTCTATACATTTACTATGTTATATTATATTTATATATTATATTATTTTAATATAGTATATTAATTACATGTTATTATAGAATTTAAATAATATAAATTTTAATTAATAACATATAATATAATTAAGAATTTATAAATTTATATTTATATTTTATTTTAAGTTATTTAAGTGCAAAGGACAAATGCATTAGTTGTTCAATGATAATGATTTTTTCTTGAAAAGCTCATTCTTATTTATAGTCACATCAATACAATTTTTTTATTAATTTTATTTGGTACAAATTTTGAATTGAATTTAACTATGGTTACATGGATTGTAGTGCAAAAAGTGAATTGAAAATTCATAAATATTATTTTATTGGTTTAACTATTATTTTATTATTTCCTTAGGAGGACCATTTTAGACCTCAAAATTACCCTAATGAATACTTGAAATCCAATTTACATTTATGCATTTTCATTGTATTATCATGGTCACCTTAATTTTCAATAGGATTTTGTATTTGGGTGAGATTGATCTCAGTTTATTCTAGTCTTCTTAGAACCTGTATAGTTTTGTTTGTTAATGTATTTTCTGACAAGTATATGAAACGATATTGAAAAGGGTGGACTATGATGATTCATAGTTGAATTTCCATTCATATTTCATTGTATCATTCTAACTGAGGTATGTACTGATAATGCCATCTTTTATTTAACGTGTCCTTTATGTTATTACCTCTATTCTTTGATTTTCCACAGAACAGGTTTTATAATTTGTTAAAGTCTACTGTATTCTAATATAATGTTTTGTTTTCATCTGTAGATATTAAGTGTTTTGGTATCTTCAAAAGAGCTATTGTGTCTTATTCGAAGCATATATTTGACATAGAATGATGTGAAGTCGGGAAGTGCACCATGTTGTTTTCAGAATTTTCATAAGGTTGTGCTTGCCATCTGAGAGCAACTACAAGTCTTCCCTCTATGAGCTATATAGTGTTATCATATAGGGTACCCTTATCCAATGTACCATTTTTAACAAGGTTCTATTTGGAAAATGTCTCATTATATTAAGAGGTTTCTTTGTGACAACTACGAGACTGGGAGGGTGACTTACTCACTCTTCTTCACAAAAAGAAACACAAATGTTGCAACTTTTCAGCACGAGTGATAGTGGAGGCCATCAAATTCTAAAGGTGAGTTTTTTGAATGGTTTCTTTCTCCTTTTTGCAAGACTCATTTGGTTGATGGGGTAGGTTTATAATTTATTCTGTCCATACATCAAATCTGGAACTTTACAAAGATAACTCCTTACAAACATTAATTCAACACAACTATTATTTATGCCATTATAAGGAGGCAACTGAATTAGTAATTGTTTATATTAATTTTTTCCAAAAGAAATATGTTCCCATAACTTGCCCACATATTAAGTTTTGCAAGTGAGGAAGTTGGTACGTTGGCAGAGTATGATTGAACCCCCATTTATCCCTCCTTTCCTTGTATTTTTTTCCGTATGAGGAATGGAATTGACTTCTAGTTGAAATATTAGTCGGTAACTAGACATAACTACTTGGGAATAGATCTTGTAACCTCCCTGGGTATTATGACTTCTGTAGAAAGTGTTGGAAAAACTGAGCTATACTATTGTGCTAACTGTTTATTACATATGTACAAACATGAAATTTATCTTTGTTGGGATTTTCTATAACTACAATGGAAATGAATTATATAAGTCTTCCATATAAAGACTTAGAATGAATTTAAATATTAGGTAGTTGGAAATTATTTTATTAAAGAGCAGAGTTGTGTTCGAGTATATTATTCCTCAATATTTTGACCACACTACAGAGCTCATCTTCAGGGTATAATTGAAGTTTGATTAAAGTTGGGATTTAAACTTTTTTTATAAAATTTGAATTCTGCTAAAATTATTTGGATAAGAATATAATTTTAAAAAAATGATTTCTAATTAATCTGAGCTGGATAATAACATAGTTCTGATTTAATTTTGTTGGTTGGAAAATAATTGAGTTTCTAAACTTTATATATGATCTTTTTTGGGAGGGAGATGGGGAGGTAATTTAAAGGCCTTTTATTAACAGGTGATGATTACATATTATTCAACCTTTTGTATGCCTCTGGTCTGGCACTAGGGAAACTAGACCATTTGCAATACAGGAGGTCTATTTTCCAAAAAATATACATTTTACAAAAATATACTGAGTTTTAAAAAATATTGCAGTGCCTTGGCTTAACAACCAAAAAATTTAACAACATATAATCCTACTATAATAGTAAATATATAGAACATAAATTTTCATGAAGAGACTAGGAGGTGGAAACTTCCACATCTATGGGTGCTTAATCATCTGGACTGTCTGGATAAGTTGGGACTTTGCCATGCCGTAAGAACATTTTGATCCTTGCCAAATTCTTGCCCATAACGTTTTTCATGATTATCAAAATTTTGTTTTTAGTGTCATTTTTGTCAAGGAGCACCCTTCCCAGCAACTATCTAGTTGTAATGCTCATCCAGGTGGCAGGGAAAATTTTAAGGATGGAGATTTATTTTAAAGTTTAGAAACCTTGGTGAATCTCTCTAGTACATAATATGAAATTTTAAAATGTTTGGCAATGTTTTTGTAAAAGTATTGAAATTTATAATAATTTTATATAGTCTCTATATAAAATTTTGGCAATTTTTAATGTAAAAAAAATTATACAATAAAATTTGGGCGATTAAATTTTAGAAAAAATGTAAATTAACGATTTTTTTTATAGAAAAAGCATGGAAAATTATCCCACTTGCAAATATTAGCCCCTAAAGTTTTCCATGCCAGGTGGCATGATCCAAGCATGGCATCCCTAGAGAACTTTGGTAAGTCTGACGAATGGGACTGGTGAAACTACTCTTGATAGATGGCATTTCAACAATGAGGCTACGATACCACTGAAATTTCCATTGCCAATTTCCCACCCTCAAATGCTACTGAAAAGTTTCAATTCACATGGCAATTGATGATCTTTTGGGTTTTATGTCTGCCCTCAGGAGGCCCTGCTGTAGATAGAAGCCACCTTAGATATAAATGCCCCGACCAACTGAGAATTAAGGACTTGATGAGAGGAAAAAAAATAAAGAGACCCAATTAGGAGTTGATCCCAAGAGGAGGGTGGCCCAAGATGTCCTGGTCCCTCTCTCAAACCACACCTCGACAAAGGCTTGCACCACCATAAACAAAACCGGAAAAACCATAAAGCAGCAAGAAATGACAAAGGATGCCCTGGATTCAACATAATCAGATAGAAATTTCCATTGTGAATAACATTTACCATCATGAAACATTACAATGTTCCTTTACAAAGCTTCCCAAATCTGAATTGAGACATTGCAAATATCGCTTCTGACATGGGAGTATTTTGGTCAAGAGTAAAAGCATCATCTCAGATAATGAAGGGACTTCCAAGTTCCAACTGTGTACATGTTCTCATGAAGTGGTGTGGTGGTCACATCTACCTTTCCCATTGCTCAAGGTGACAGTGGCCCATCCAGTCCTACTATGTGTTCCCTCCCTCATCACCCTATTTGGGGTTAGATGAAGTTAATTTGATGTAAAGCATCAAAGAGGAAACCTGTCATCAATGACTAGTTAAACGTATTGTTTATAAATTATACAAGGTTACTAAAGGTTGTATGGAAATGTCATATTGTTTTTGCCTATATTTTTATCCTTCTTTTGTTTCTTCTCTTTTTTCAGCATTTATTTTTTATTTTTTTTACCCAAAGGAGAAATTGCATGTTTGCAAAATAAGGCTTTTAGAAACATCTTCATCCATATGACAAAGTTACAATTTCAATAAATATACAAAATGGTGAGGAGTTTAGAGTTCCTAAACTTCTGGTCTATCTGATCTTCTATTGTAGATTCTACAACCTTTAGGCATCCATATTTTCTTGATTATCTCTTCTATTTCTTCCCCCTCACATACTTTTAATTGATTTATTCCAGTGGGTGTTTCCATCAATAGTGTCAATAGATTTTTGTATAGGGGCCCTTGCTAAAAAGATGTTCCATTCTATTTCTTGTCCCTCATGCTTATTTAATAAAATTCACCCATTTCCAATGGAGTAGATTCCACTTGTTTTCATTCTTATCTCTCCAAAGGATGTTTCTAATGATTCTTTCTAGATATTGTATAATTGCAGCAAGGGCCATTATAATGTTTCTTTGATAGAGGTATATCTGGTAGGATTATGGATAAATATCCTCGAGTCTTGTACTTCAGTTTTTGTTTTAGCTTATCATATAATAATAGTGTCCAGTCTCTTGCCTTATGTTTCAAACTTGACAAATAAATAGGATACACCAATGGGATTTATAACTTTGTCAGTGTTGATACGGTAGGGATGTAAAGGTTTCCCTATCTATTCTATTTATGAAAATCCCTATCTCTTGTCCCTCATGCCTATTTAAGAAAAATCACCCATTTCTAGTGGAGTAGATGCCACTTATTTTCATTTTTGTCTCTCCAAAGGATGTTTTCTAATGATGCTTTCTATCTATTGTATAATTGCAGTAGGGGCCATTACAATGTTGCTTTGATAGAGGGATATATGATAGAATTGGTAGAATTGGTTTCATCGTGCCCACTAAGGATAAATATCCTTGTCTTGTAGTTCAGTTTACATTTCAGCTTATTGTATAATAACAATGTCTAGTCTTTTTCCTTATGCTTCAAACATGACATATAAATAGGATGGGCCAATGGGATTTCTAACTTCATTAATGTTGATATAATGTAGAGGTGTGAAGGTTGACCCTAATAGAGGGTATTACAAGTAGAGTAAGGTTCTCAACTTGGCATTACAAAGTGATTATATCCATTAAGAATTTGAAGAATTATAAATTTTTGCTTGTCACTTTATTACAAGGTGTTTACATTTAGAATTTGAAAAATCATAAATCTTTCCTTGTCACTTCTTTCCCCAATTAGGTGGGACAATGAGGGAGTATGAGGTGTTTCTCTTGAGGGCTTGTGTTTAGGATAGAATTTAAAGAATGATAGATCTTTTATTGTTTCTTTCTACCCCGAATAGATGCAACAATTGAGAAGTATGAAGTGATCCTCTTGAGTGTTGATTTGGGGTAGCATCGGATGTGATCTAACTCTCAAATTTTGTGGAGAGGCTTAAACACATGTATTCCAGATAACTCAAAAACAGTTCAATGAAATTCCACCCAGATTGTATTCTATTAAAATAATTAATTATTTTTAATGGGACCCGAAGTCAAACTTAGGGAAATAAAATAATTTAAGAAAATTAATAGAATATGGGTGTGAATGTTCTAGAAAATGCGGATGAATTCAAAAGTTAAACTTAGCCATTGATTAGAGATCTAATCTAGGTTGTTGAAATATCAACAAGAAGACTATAAGAATGACTTGAAGGGTCATTTGGAAAACACATCGAGATGGAGAAAGAATCCAAAGATCTAAATTCGTTAGTGAGCAGTGCTCAGGGAGAAGATCGACCGAGAGGATTCTCACAGAGAGGGGTAGAGATAACTTTCAGAAGGAAAAATTCCAAATCTGAAGAGTGAGCAGAGAGAAGGCAGTAGGAGCCACGGGAAGCTACGCACAACCAATGATGCAGAGATTATAATGGGACTAAGCATAGCTGTAGAGGGAGTTTCATTTTCTATTTTGGAGACATCAAAGGGTCAGTGCCAGTTCCCGGAGGACATTTTTGGAGGGCAGAAGATTCTAGTTTCCAACCAACAGTAAGTACCAGTGCAGATACAGAGAGCAACTACAATATTTCTTTTTAACATGAATTTTTCTAAGAACTATTGTACACAATTTTTGACTTTCTTGAATTTTCTATCACGTGGTCAAACAATATTTTTCTGTACAAGAAGATTTTTTTGAAAATTAATGAAATTTACTGCTTCATTTGACAATGCCTTTGGGCAGCTTCAAACACCTAAACGATTGAATGTGAATTCTATGAGGATATAAAAAAGGTTCATGGATAGAGAAAATCATTTCAAAGATGAGTTCTCCATGTAGTATTTCTCTTTGAACAATACCACTAGTTGCAGCGGATTGTCAATATTTATAGTTCTTTATCAAGCTTCAACAAAAATCTCATTCTTTTTTGATTGATTATTAATTGATGGATTTTTTATTTATACTTGTTTCTCTTTCTTGAATTTTTCGTGCTAACTATTTTCAACTAATTGAGGATCAACCATTGGTGGTATTGTGGTAATATGTTAAATTCGTGTTTGTATTGAATTAAGTATTTTCTGTAAAAGATCAATCAATGTGTTATATATTGGAAATTACAAGTATGGTAAACATGAGAAAACTATTGGTGCCTTGCATGTAAATCTGCAAACCATATCAAACCTACTCTTATTTAACCTTTTCATTATAACGATCATTGATGTTTTGAGTTTGAGTGATTGAGGGTGGCCATAGGTGTTCCCTCAAATTGAAAGTTTAGTGTTGGAATTCAGTGTGGATTATCCATTCAAGAATCATATAGCAACTCGAATATGAAAGTTAAATTTCAAAATAATTCTTTTTGGGGGATTTCTAGTGGTTATTGCTACATATTTTTTATGTTGGAAATTTTCTCCAAATCACAGCTAATATATTGTACCACAGGTGAGGAACACAATGGGAAGGGAATTGTCTTTGCAATTTATACACTTATATTGTAGTGATCCATAAATATAAACAAAACATTAATAATTTGATACAGACTACTTGGCTTTTTCATATATGATAATGGACAGAAATAGTAGTTCTTATCCGAAGAAATACTCATCATACTTGGGAATTCTTGACATCATTGACCTCTAGCCCTGGACTTATTCACTTAGCCTTCTTCGTTATCCGGTTATATACATGTATATGAGGCTATCCTATTGTTATGTACTTTTCACTTCATTTCATTTTATTCTAGCCTTAGCTTTGACATTTTATAGGTAATCTTCAACTTGATATATTTAGCATGTAACTTAGTTAGCATGATTGTGTCTAATCTTTCCTTGAATGTTGAATACTAATTTTACAAAGGTGTTATTTCCTATGGTTAAATTTTATTTGCTTTGTTTATACAGGTCATCTGGCCACATAGAAGCCACTATTGGTCAACTGAAGAAAACTTGTTCGAGTTTCTTTTTTTATGGGGGAAATGACATTTACAATATTGCTGATGTTGAGGTATATATCGTATAAATATTTTATAGTATACTTTAGTTTATATTCCAATGTTCATTATATTTCATGTCTAATACTCTGCATTGTATCTTATTTCTTTTTCAGAAAAGGGACTCGGTATTGATGGTGAGAAGCAAGAATTGAAGAAATAGGAGAAAAATAACAATGAAGTGAAAAAATGAAAATTAAAGAGAGTGAGAAGAGAGCTGGTCTACTGGTACCTGTGGAGCCAATATCCCGCATAAAACACACACATAGAGATTGATGGTCAAGTCTTCAGAGTTGGTGAATTCACCTGCAATGCCTTGGCAACACAATGATAATGTTTTGAAGGGATGAAACAATATTTCATGTGTAAATTGTACTCCAACAAATATTAATTTGGAAACTCATATTGTAATACTTGATATTTTATATAATATCATTTATGTGGTTGAAATTATTTATAGTTACACTTGATATTATTTAGTATTGTAATTAACATATATAGCTTTGCGTTTTCATATTATATGAACATGTATATTGTATGCCATTTTTTTTTATTTAGTTGCAAAATCATACTAATTAATTTATGTTGATTAATAATTAACACATAAAATCAATCTAAAAATACTAAATTCATAGTTTATGTTTATTAAGGATGAACACAAATAAAATTAATATACAACTAAATTAGTCATTATAATGATTGTTAATGAAAGTAAATGAAATGGATATAAACTACTGAAGTAGTCATTTATATAATGATTATGAAAATACCAAAAAAAGATAAATAACTACTACGAATTATAAATTTGTGATTACAAATGACAACTAAATTTTGCATATATACGACTATTAGTAGCTAATTTGCAGTATCTTATAACATGGCCAAAATTTAGTCATATTTCTTTGATCATTATTTGGTTTCAAACAATGACTAAAATTTGCATATATATGACTATTGGTAGCTAATTTATAGTATCTTATAACATGACCAAAATTTAGTCATATTTTTTTGGTCATTAATTGGTTTCATAAGATGACTAAAATTTGCATATATATGACTATTAGTAGCTAATGTATTGTATCTTATAACATGACCAACATTTTGGTCATATTCCTTTGGTCATTAATTGGTTTTTTGGGTGATCATTTAGTAATATATTTTGTTGTATATTTGGTCATTAATTGTGACAATTAATGACTAAATCAATGACTAAATTAATGACAAAATTTATGACTAAATATTCTACTAGACAATAAAGTTGAAACAACCAATTAATGACTAAGCTAAAAATGACTAAAAGTTGGGCACGTTATAAGATACTGTAAATTAGCTACTATTGGTCATCGATTGAAAAATAGTCGTTCATATGCGAATTTTAGTCATTTTTTTAGTAACTAATTGGCCATTTTGTACTAGTAGATGGTATGAAGGATTTCCTGAGTTGCAGCATCAACATCATGAATACTTTTGTTCTGAAGAAAACCATAATGTTCTGGAATTATGAATCTCTATAAGACCTCCTTCAATCTCTCAGCTATAATCTTGGAGATAATTTTATACAAAGTGTTACAAAAGGATATAGGCCTATTCTCCTCAAAGGAGAAGGTACCTTTTTTCATCGGAATAAGAGCGAGGAAAGGAGTATTCACCGCCCCATGAACCTAGCCCTTCAATCTCACTTCTTCGACCATGTCAGTTATGTCCTGAATGAACACATCAGAGAACTGTAAGAAGAAGTCTAGAGTCCATCCATCAGGTCCCAGACTCTTATCAGTAGGATAATATTTCAAAACACCTGCCACCTCATATATACTGACATTACTCTTTAATATGAAATTATCAGCATCCTCAAACATCTTGGAATAATCCTCCAAATCCCATAACTAATCCACAATACTCGTTTCCTCACGATCCCTGTACAAACCCTCGAAAAACTTTACCGCCTTTGACTGAATTTTCTCGGTGGTGAAATATGGAGCCCCATTTACATTAACTTGCCATATCGCATTTGTATTATTCTTGCTAGTGGCATATGAATGCAAGTATTTAGAGTTTTTATCTCCCTCTTTAAGCCATGTTTCACAAAATTTTAATCTCCAGGAATGTTCATGAATAAGAAAAATCTTCCTTTTTTCAGATTCCAGATGTCTGAGCCTTGATCAATTGTTTGAAGACTAGCTGCCCTTCTCCATTTATTTTAAAATCTAAGCCATGTCTTCTGCAAATTTTTTCAGATCTGCTATCATGTTTCCCTTCTTCTTCTTCTCCCACTCCCAAACTTTCCCTTTTAATCCCCAAAGGGTATGTGATATATATTCCATTTCTAGCATTACTGCATTTCTCCTATGATTACTTATGTACTCTCGAACCAAAATATTGAAGTCCTTATCCTCAAGCCACACCATATTAAATTTGAAAGGATAACCTCCTGACTTCTTTTCAAATTGACACTCTAATACTATCCGCCTATGATTAGAGATGATAATTTGCTCAGCCCTAGATTTGATATTCCCTATCTGTGAAAGAAGCTTAAACTATACTAGGAATCAGTCAATCCTTTTCCCTATGAAATCAGGCCCTTTTCTCTTGCTGTACCAAGTATAGCATTCTTTCTCCAAATTGATGTCTCTAAGATTTGAATCTCGTATCAAATCTCCTAGAAACCCAGACAGACGGTCACTTCTTCCATGCTCTCCCCACTTCTTTCCCTCATGTAAGGTGAAATTAAAATCACCAGCTATAATGGAACACTCCAGAAGTAGTAATCCACGTCCCTCAATCCTCCTCCATAAATTGGTTCTATCATGATAAGGAGCATATAAAATAATCACGTGAACTCTGAGTCAAAAACCTCTAAAAAATTCAATCAAAATGATACCGCCAAAAAAACTAAAAGCTTTCAAAGCTGCCTAGCATGGATCCCAGATCACGGCTAGATCGCTAGATTTTCCCTTAGCGTCTTTTGCCACCATGTGTCATGCCGGAGAGAAAAGAGGCTTTTGCACAAATTCCAAGTGGCATCTTGGAGCAACACGTCTAGCATCATCTTTGTTTGGATTTCGACCATTCTCCATAATTTTCTCGTCGAAACCCTGCCTCAATATTTTGCACTGACGCATCAGATGTCCCGTTGCATAGCATAGATGAATCTGAAAGGATTCTGCCAATAGTCAATTTTTTGAAGGTTAACCATCGCTTCCCATTTCAAGTCGATATGTGCAGTGAAACCCCCAGAGAAAGAAACCTTTACTAAGATCCATGCGACGCACTTGTCAAACACCCTTATGCACTTGGGATCCACAAAGCGGCATGTTCCAATGTTGTTTCCAATAGTTTTTAGGACTTGGATAGTCCAAAATTCCAGGGGTAACCCTCGCAATTTGACCCAAATGAGATGGTTCTTTGGGGTATTCTTGGAGGGATGAAAGCCGACATTCCAGCGATGGAGTGCCAGAAAACACCTCTCGATCACCCAGGACCTCCTTAGCACCTCGCCCACATCCTCAGACTTAATGAAGTGGAAACAAAACCACCTATTCTGTAATTTACTAACTTTCAGGGAATAACCAAGAAGCTTCAACCATGCTTCCAACAACTAGGATAGCATGTTTACTTTATTTGTTTCTCAAAATGCCACCTTCCCACTGATGCCTGAGTCAGTAATCTCTCAGCTCGCTCCCACATCACATCTCTGCCAAAAATTAGTAATCTATAACCATGAGCAGGATTGAAAGGTTTCGCAGGTCTACAAGATGACTTGCGGCTTTCCCCAGAGGGTCTTTGGAGGAGATGAGCGGATGGAAAATAATTTGTCCCATGGGGAGAAATTAGAAAATCAACAAATGGAGAGACAAAATCGATAGTAAGAGGATGTTGTGGTGTTTGATTACAACGTGTACTTAGATGTTCACCACCCTATACCACCTCTACAACATGCATAAATGCCTCATCATAATCCTCTGCCTCTAATTCCGCAATTAAGGATTCTAATTCCGTCATTACGATATCCAAGGTGCATAAATGCCTGAATCGATAGATTTGGTGGGAAATGGTCAATCCATCCTTAGAAGAATTAAATACAAAAACCAATCCTGAAAATTGAGTCACCCTATAAATGTGGAAGTTGTGAATAAATTACATCTTAATCCATATGTTATGTTCGCCAACCCACGTCGTACCTCTCCCAGACGTCAATAGATGAAAGAAACACTCCTCCTTAAATAAATCAATTGAATGAGGAATTTATAAGGTTAGGAGCATAAAGAAGGATAAAAGAACGGTGCAATTTTCTGCCATTGTCAAGCAGCCTTAACTCCCTCCTTGAAAAGAGTTTGAAAAAACCAGTCACCGCTTTTTGATCCCAGCCCTCCGAAAAAATTGTTGAAAACAAACGGATAGTAGCCCAGATGATTATGCAGATCACCGAGAGACAAATAATATAAGAATTTCTACGACCAAGTTATTGATCTGATGAAACCCTCAACACTGAGGAGAGAGGCGCAGATGCTGAGAGGAAAAATAAAGAGAAAAACAGGTCCAAACAGAAATACTCCAAGGACCCATATGACTGATGACCCCAATAAAAATGAGACTTTAACAGGAAGACCCCACCACTAGAGGAGTAATTAGGTAGAGGAGTCATTGGGCTCATCAAGAGCAGAATAAATTATCTATATTCCACCAATGATCACATAGTTGGAACTTCATACTTTTGCATGGCCTACTTAAAAGAAAAAATTGGCACCATTTAAAACACTACTCCGATTGTTGCTGAGTATTTTCTGAACTCCCCTAGACATCATGGAGGTTTAGTAACCATAAAACCAATCCCCAGAGCTAGTTTACCATCCTGTTGACCTGTCCCCCATCCACAATTTTACTTTATGCATGTTATTTCCATTCATTTTCCCTTCCAGCGTAATTGCAACAACAAAATTTCTTCAGAAGAAGCGAACAATAAAAATGCATAGATGAAGAAGGTTACAGAGTACTCGATAAAGTTTCGTGTCTGTGACCTCTCACACTACTCAAGTTTCTTCCCATTATATAAATGGATAAACACTTCAAACGTTTCTCAGAGTTAATTTTATACAAGTTTGAATTCATAAGGTTAAAATAAGGTTGTCGCAGCCTTGCTTTAAGTGGCAGATTTGAGAATTTTCCTCAAGAAATACCATCTGGAAAATCGCAAGTGTAGATTCAAGGTTTTTTTTTTCTACTGATCCCTAAGTGCAAATTTGAAGGTTCCATATCGCAAATCACAAGTGTAGATTCGAGGTTTCTTTCCGCTAGTCCCTAAGTGAAAATTTAAATTTTATCTCCATTTTTTCCACGTGAGTTCACAACTCGCCTCCCTACAATTTCTCAAAATAGTCGATGTCCCAAATACCCATGTGTCATTCCTAAATTGGACTTAGGGATTTTCTACCATATTTTATAGCTTTATAGGTCCAAAATGTTGGACCAAATGTGGTTATGTTTTTTGTATTAAATTTTAATTAATGAGTAAAAAATAAATTAAAATTGGAGTGTTTTTATTTTGGAAATTATTTCATCCATCTTTATAGAGTGATGAAGTTAAAAAATAGAAGAATTTTAGCAAAAGATATAAAAAAAAAAAAAACTATAATTTTACTTGCAGTTGTTTAAAATTACTTCAAATATGTCCATATATATATATATATATATATATATATATATATATATATATATATATATATATATATATATATATATATATTTGGAGTTGTCTTTACTATGTTTTTTTGGAATTTTTGTTGGATTTTTTGGGCTAGAATACGGCTGAAAATTTTGAGGTGAAATCTTGATTTGTGTTATTTAAATTCGTTTTCTGACTGCATGTATGGATTCATCACCCTTAAAAACCCCTATGGCACTTATATTGTGCAGAGTTTACCTATCGAACTTATGCTTTCAATGAAAAAACAACTCTTTACCCATCAAACTTATGATTTCAATGAAAAAACAACTCAAAAAAGTCGCAAGTTATTAAATGTCGTCAAATCTGGCCAATGATACTCCCTCATGATGCTATCTAAAAGAACAACCCAACCAGTAACCCATCTATTATACACTTTCAGATTTGACCAATGACACTCCCTCGCAGGGTTGGAATTTCAAAAGAGACTCACCTGTTAAATTTGACGATTTTCACACCTCCCCAATGAGTTTCCACGATTTCAACAAAACATCTTAACGTTCTTGTAAACTTTTAAGCTGTATTTGACAGGAAAATTGTTTGTCATGCCAAAAAAAATTCCTATCAAACTCCATCCCTACTCCATCATGACATTATCTAAAAGAAAAACCCGACCAATAACCCTTACATACATGGGAATAGGCACAAGTAGAGGAAAAACTAGGGAAATAGAAACATAGCAACCAAGGTGACCAAATGGGCTCCTCCTACTAGTCTAAAGTGTCACATTGCCCCACATTTCTAGTTGTCTTCGAGCCACTAGCACTGGGAGTGATTATCATAATCAAACATTAACATGATTGATATGAGAAGATTACATTATATCATCAAATATTATTTAACTTTTTTTTTTGAAATTTTGGATTTTCTATAAGTTATAGGCTTCTTCTAATTTATAGACAAAATAGCTTTTTTCACCAGAATTCACCAAAATTCGAGTATACAATTTCCATATTTTTTATTTTTTAAAATACATTTTTAAATGCATAAATGGATTCAGCACCTAAAAAACTCATAGGACACTCGAATTATGAAAAATTAAATAATTTAAACTCAGAATTTTTAAATTTTGTGTCGAATTTTGATTGAAAAATCCGTTTCATCTATAAGTTAGACTAAGCCTAATTTATATACATATGTGTGTGTGTGTGTGTGTGTGTGTGTATTTTCTATAAGTTATATATAATATAATATAGATAATTGTGTTAGTTAAATATTGTTTGAAAAAAATTATAAAGGAATGTAGTTTAACTAATAGATATATTAGCTTTTTTTAGTTTATTTTTCTCTAAATTTAGTAGATATTTTTAGAATCATAAGTTTAAGTTGTGTAATTTATAAAAAGGACTATTCTCATGGATTTTCAAGACGTTGAATACATTTATACATTCAAAACCATGTTATAGATAATAATAAATCATAATATCACCCAAAATTTGTATGGTCAAATTCTCACAAAAAATACCAAAAACATCTATTAGTGAGACCACTCCTAAAAGAGTGTAATCTAACTAATTCATGTTTTAGCCCTTTTTTAGGCAATTCTTGGGTCAATTTTGCCCAAAATTTGGTAGATTTATTTTTAGAATTGTAAGTTTGAGTTGTGTAATCTACGAAATTCCAGTGTTATAATGGTTATTTAGTACTTTGAATCCATGTATGCATTCAAAAACATATTTTAAACAACAATATATTACAATATTATTAAAATTGTATGTTTGGATTCCAGTGAAAAATACCAAAATTTCTATTACTTAAGTTTTCCCTAAAAGAGCATAGCCTAACTAATATATGTTTTGGCCTTTTTTCAAGCATTTTTTTGGTTTATTTTTCCCCAATCTACTAGTTTATTTTTAAAATCATAAGATTCAGTTTTGTAATATGCAAATTTTGACTTTTCTAGTGTTTTTTCAATATGTGAATCCATCTATGCATTCAAAAACACATTCTGAACAAAGAGAAATCACAATATCACCCAAAATTATATTGTCAAATTTTGGTAAAAAAGGCCCAAATCATATATTAGTTGGGATGTGCCTAAAAAAGTTCCATCTAACTAATAGATGTTTTAGCCTTTTTTGGGTTATTTTCTAGTCAACTTTGCCAAAAATCTAGCATAATTTTTTTAGAATCATAAATTTTAGTTGTGTAATCTACAAAATTTGAATATTCCAGTGGTTATTGAGGGCGTTGAAACCATTTATGCATTCCATAAAAAAATTTTAAACAACAAGACATTACAATATCACCCAAAATAGTATCTTCAAATTTAGATGGAAAAGGCCAAAATATCTACTAGTTAAACTGCACCTAAAAAATGTAATCTAACTAATAGAAAAATTCCCCTTTTTAAGTGTTTTATTTGGCAATTTTTTTCTTAAAATCTGGCAGTGATTTTAATATAATTATAAGTTTGAGTTGTGTAATCTACATAATTCGAGAGAGGAATTCAAAAGCACATTTGCACAACAAGAAGTGACAATATTACTCAAAATGGTATCGTTCAAAAAAAGTTGTCCCGTTTCGGGCATTTTTTCGTCAATTTTTCCTGAAATCCCATATAAAATTTTTACTGTCATAAGTTTGTGCTATACAATAAGTAGAGTTCAAATGTTCCAGTGGTTTTTCAAAGCATTAAATTAAATTATTCCTTTAAAAACATCGTATAAAAAATAAAATAAAATCTTAATATCTCATAGACTTTTATCACCAAATGCTGGTGAAAATTAGTTATTTTGTGTTTAAAATAGTGTAGTCTAAATAATAGATGTTTTGGTCAATTTGTGTAATCTATAGAATCCAAGTGTTTTATTGGTTTTTCAGGGTGTTGAATCCATTTATATACTCAAAAACACATTTTAAATAATAAGAAATCACAATATGATCCAAAATTTTAATGTTGGATTCCTTTAAAAAAAGGCCAAAACATTTAATAGTTTGACTATAGTATAGTCCAATTAATCATGATGTTTTTGCCCCTTTTTAGGCATTATTTCAAGACAATTTTCCTTGAAATCTAGTAAAGAATTTTTAGAATCATATGTTTGGGTTGTGTAATCTACAAAATTTGAGTGTTCTAATGGTTTTTAATAGTGTTGAATCCATTTATGCATTCAAAAACACATTTAAAACAATAAGAAATCACAATATCACCCAAAATTGTATTGTCCAAAAAAACCCAAAATACCTTTGGGTACCCCTTATAGAAATATATTTTGAAAAACTATTGATCCCAAACTACCTATTAGTTAGGGTGCCCCTTATAAAAATATATTTTGAAAAACTATTGAGCCCAAAATGCCTGTTAGTTAGGGTACCCATTTTAAAAAGATATTTTGAAAAACTATTGAATCATTATGGTTAATATATTTTGGGGTGTTAAAAGAGCTATTTTAAATTTTAAGTGGATGGAAAGTAGGAATATAAAATCAATGTTATATTTTGCCAAAAAAAAAATATTAAAAAGAATAGAGTAAATTATTTAGTGTATTTTCAATTACACTTTACCACATTTAAATTTTATAATTTGGATGAATTTTAAATTAAATAAATTTAGATTAATAATATTATTTATAAAATAAATTATTTATAAAAATATTTTATGATAATGATGATGGTGGTTAATATTCATCAAATTAAATAGGTTTACTCAATCTTAAAAAAATATAAGGAATTTACTTGTTTTACTTTAAAATTTTATTTTGTATTTAATTTTTTTTCAATAAAAATATTCTTAAAACAATATAGAGAGTTTTGATTAATTAAAATGTCAAGAAAGTTCATGATTTATTGTGTATTTTGAAATTGTGATTTAATGTAGGTGTATGGTGTAAATTATAAGAGAAAGTGTTTTTAGCATCCAACCTCATAGTGACACAAAGATGACACATTATTTCCATCCATGATGTTTTAGGAATAGTCCAATGCCATGTTGTTTGTGATAGTTTGTATTTATTTTAAAATTGTGTTGGTTTTTTTATTCACTTTATTCGAAACATATCTATACTTTTGATATTCTAATTAGAGTTGAAAACCTTCGTATAGTATCTTAATTTTCTTTTATACTCTATTTCTGTATCATGAAGTAATTTATTATTAATTATAGATGTAATAACAATTCCAATATTATTTTTATGATGCATATTGACCACTTTTTATTCCCCAATTATTTAATCAACACTATACCAACCCTAGCCAAGCTACACATGACTTCATTGTAGTTTAAAGGAATCTTAGGAGACCTATTATCCTCCACATTGTTAATTGGGTTCATGCACAATAAATACCTCTTCATTGTCACACTCTCAATTGAATAAATGATCTCTTTTATGAGGAGGATACGATAGGGTGTATTTCCTTCAATTTTGAGATTATAAATTACAAAATACTTTTTCATTTTCTCTATCTTTCTCCATGATGCTTTAGAAATGTTGCAATCCTAAACTTCATAATCGTATAACATAATAGGGTCTTAAAGATGATTTATTCTTTAGCACATAGCCAAAGGTCCGCTGAGTTAAAAATGTATCGAAGTCCATTATAAGCTTTCCACCCTCCAAAAATCATTTTTAATGTTATAGTTATAGCTAAGATTGTGATGGATATTGATTTTGAGATAGGTACTTAAAATCACTTCCTCCAAGGTGTTGTTTTCATATATATAACTCACATAAGTGATCCTTTGTATTTAATTATCATAACCTTTATTTTTTTAATACTAAACATTATACACATACTAAATAAATAATCCTTGATAATTTGTATTTACTTGTCGAGATTATAGGGAATTCTTTCAGTAAAACCAATATCATTTGCATAAAGAATAAGGATGATGACCATAATCGCTAGATTTAGTATAACACAACCTTCTTCTTCCAAACAACCCCCTAAATTGTTAATGTGTATGTCAAAATGGATAGGGGAGAATGTATAAACTTTCTTTACCCCTATATGATAATTAATTTCTACTAATAATCTCACAATGTTCCTAATATCAATGATAATGTTTATGCAATGTTATCGTAGCGTCTCTCAACTTCAAAAAAACATTTAGCTCTTCTATATTATTCCAAAAATAGACATGGGTTCTAGGCCAATTACTTCTCTACAATGAGCCTAAACAAAAAAAGATTGTAAACTTAAAACATAACAAGATTGTAAACTTAATAAGACAATATACACTTAAATAAAAACTCCTAAATCTAACCTAACCATATGATAAACCTAATAAGAAAATATACAGTTAAATGAGAACTCCTAAATCTAACCTAACAATATTATAAACCTAATAAGACAATATAAAACCTAATAAAACAATATACAATTAAATGAGAACTCCTAAATATAACCCAAAAAAATTCTAAACCTAATAAGACAATATATAGTTAAATGAGAACTCCTAAAACTAACCTAATAACTTTTTTTTTTTTGCTAGACATTGAATCTTTATTTTAAATATATTTCCATAAAACTTACTTAAAAATTGGTTAATTATAATGGATTTATAAATATTTTAATAATTTATTTCTAAATTTAATAAAATTAACAGATATATTAAAGGTTATTTCCAGAATTCCATAGGGTTTTGGTTAAACGGTGATGAGGCGGGCTCTTATAGCACTCATCATAGGTTCAATTCCCTTCCCTGATCGAGGTGATGTATTTCGACATGTTGATGAAGATGGAGTAAAAAAAAAAAAGTGAAAAAGAGAAAAATGAAAGGTACTACCAAACTTACAAAAAAAAAAGGTATTTTGAGAAATTTTTATTTCATGTTTTTCTTGTAAGTTAGGCAAGAGTGAGGCTACATCATAGTCATGTATAAGAATAACACCTGAATAGGGTAGAAAATTGAATCGATGATTTAATATCTATGAGTTCCTTATAGCGAACCGGGCATCATCTATCCAAGACCTCAATAAGATTTCATTTAACTAATAAAAAATTTAATATGGAATTTTTCTACAAATTTAAATGATTTTAAAATTATTTATATTTTCTCCATTTTCAAAAAACCATATACATGGAGACATATATATCTTCCAAAAGTTGAGAAAGAAAATACATAGAGACAAATTTTAATTAATTGAGAAAAAAATAAAAAATATTGATTCTAATTAATTTCTAAGAAGGCCATACTATATTGATTAATCCATCATTGACTCACTATTACTTCTTCCTTTAAACATATGTTTTAGTTAGGAAAATAATTACTTTTATTATCAAAAAAATTTATAGGATATTTCTTTTCACATAGGTTAGCATTACTCTATTATGGTTGCAAAAGAGACTATATTGAATTTTTCTATGTGTGTGTGTTATAAATGATAGATGGGAAAGGCAGACACTTTCACTATTTTCTACAACACTATTTTATCTTCGATCATACTAGAACTAGATAGGAGAGAGACCATCCAAAATATATATCATATTATGTATGTATAATCATTTTCTCATGCTTCACTCCATAAATAAAATATGTTAGTAGAAAATCCTTGATAGGTAAATCTAGAGCATCCATGGATAATTCGTATATGATGGAGTTGAGATCTCTGAGTATACGGGTAAAGAAAATCCACTCGAAGAATGGGAGTGCTTCTTTGGTTTCTTCTAGGATTTGCTAGATATAAATATTATCAACAAAGACCTTGTTGTTGGTTCAACCCATTACTAGTTTTGAATACAACATTACTCAGAGGTTTTTGAAATTCTTTAGTGAAAAAAATTACATAAGAGTGCATAATGCAATGAATTTTTCTCAATAATTTGTTTCATGTCCATGACTATATTTGACTTATAGATAGAGTGACTTAGAGGGGAAAACACGAGGAAAATAACTACATCGAAACCACACTTGGGTAGATCACCCTATGACGCACCATAATAAAAACCCCAGGGGCATCCTTGGATAAGAGGGGGCGTGACAAGAACTCGCATTTTTAGAGCCTTTGGATTGACCTTGTATTCTATGAATAATTTGATAATCAATCCTATAATGACCTCATTTGGAATGTCTTTTGAGCAAAAAAATTTAGATTTTCAAGCCTACCGGTGTATATATAAGAATACATGGAAAACCTTTGAATGGATTAGTGGCTCCATATTCTATACATGTTTTGAAAAATTCATATCCTATACTTGACCAAGAACCTTTGACGAACACCTTTATTAGCATTTTGGAGATTATTTGCACTATGTATGAACAAAAAATGCAATGATGTGAGGCATTTTCATTCAAATATTTGCATAAAGGAAAGCAACTTCAGCCTTCCCAACCCATTTTTATGAGATCATCCCATAGTAATAAATTGTTGTTAACAGTCAACTAGAAAGTGAGTTTTCACTTAAGGGGAGCATGGAGTTTCCATAATGGACTTCACTACAATTTTTTCTCCTATGTAAACTGACATTTAGTGATAGACTCATAACCCAGTTTACCTATGAAGTCCCCATTTCTAGGGTTTTTGGATAATGCTAGATCATCTTATATGTCCTCTCTTATTTTGATAAATTTTGAAACGAGAAGATTGATATAGGATTCCAAATTAGTTGCTTGGCCTACTAGGCGTAGATCAATGGTTATCTTCCTTCGTACATACCCCCATTCTTGTGGGTCTCGAACTTAGAATCTAATAGAACATAACAAACCACTTGGTGAAAGAAATCATCGTTTAACTGAGTCATGTGCCCAATCTTAATTGCACTTTATTGCCATTTCCTATGGGCCAAATTGTCTAATTTCCAATGAAAGGAAATACAAGCACAACCACTTTCAAGACATTAGATTCCTTTATCGATTTTCTAGGGTATCAAAATCAATCCAAAAAGAGAATGGAAGGGAGGCATATTGGTTTTGAGCATCATTTTACCAAATAAAGAGTAAGGAGTTGTACATTAAATCCAAAAAACATTGAATCCATTAACAATATATTTTAGTTTTATGACAATGCATTCAAACTCATAGTAAATTTCCTCGCATATATAAATAATTGTGCTCATTTTGTTGATTACATTTCCAAATTACAAATAATAGTATTATATTTATTTTATTTATAATATATATTATTTTAATTATAATATATATGATTTTAACAAACGGTTGATTTATTTTAAAATCTAATATTTTGTATATCTTTCACATTTCGAAAATAAATTTGATTTATTTAGTAAATTGGTATTGTTAAATTTGATTTAAACCTAAATGACTTGCATTTTAATTAGGCTGGCTTATAATACTCTAAAGTTGTAAATAGTTATGTGTAATCTTAATTGGAGTTTTTATGGCAACAAATCCAAAGCTCATACCAACAATCCAATCATTGTTCCAGTAAAAAGTGACCGGTCTCTTCAAACATTTCTATTAAATGGGTGTCTGCCCATTTAAAAATAAACGTGTTTGCTAGAATTGTAGAACGAAGTGAACATGTCTTGATATATGATTTGTGAGGAGATAATAACTGTTTTTATATTTATAATAAATCAAGTTTTAATAGAATTGTGCAATATATTGCAATCATAATTTTAGGAGCGGAAAAAACACCAACATCATAGAGTGGATCATTGCGATAACTTTCAAAATCTGTAGTGACATAACTAATACTTATTTTAGATATATAAAACTAATTACATCTCAACGAAAAAATATAAAACGAATCTCACAACTCCACCTGTGACGATTAGCTTAAGCGCACATAGTGAGCATGTGGAAAGGTGGGAAGGGCATACCAAGATGGAGTGTATGGTTTTAAAAGTATGTTCAGTGTTATATGCATTGCGAGGGCGCCGCCAACGTTAATGAAGGTGGGTGATTGTGGGTAGTGAATGCAAACCTGTTATCTCAATTTTTTCAAGGTCACGTGCGCATGATCTACCCAGAGTTGAAAGGGTGGGAGTCAGCTACACATGGATTGTGTTAACAAAAATTCCAATACCAGCTGGTTTGTAATGTGAACTCTAAGAAAATATTAAAATTCCACGGCAACCAAATGGTTTTTAATGTGGACTAAAGTGAATCGTAGAAATTCGGTGGCAAGATCTTTGCATTACTTTTGGTGAAACAACGTAGGTTTAATTTTTATGGGTCTCCGTTGTAGGATGAACAACCAATCTTTCAAAATGATTTTGCATCGTCACAGCAAGAATAATTTACAAGTAGTGGAGGTAGACCAAACAATGTGTCAGTTCGATCCAGAAAGCATTGTGATTTATATGTTGGGAAGAAAAATTTGGTCGGTCTGTAGGTGAGAAACACACCCGATGCTATTTCCTTTGACCTGGCATGCTTTTGAAGCTGATCTTCTATTTCTGCGTTGCTTGATTATTTCTGTATTTTCACATTACATTTTCGCTTAGTTTTGTAGACGTTATGTGAAAGTGTCAATGACAAAATATTTAAGTGCGTTGTCAATGGCTTTCAGTTAAAAGCGTATTCGAATCGATTTACTAATCTTCATTTTTTGAGTACATGGTTTTATTTCCATTAGATATGGGTAACTAAACGAGATGTCATTCTTAGGAGTTTGATTACACTTTTGGAATAACAATATTTTATAAAGATTTCTATATCATTTCAATAAAAAAATGTAGCATACATCTATAAATTCACATGGAAATGGAGTTAAATTTTTTTATACAAGTTACTCACGAGTAGCTATCCAAATCACTATTAAATACTCCTTAATTATCATTAGATACAATGTTCACTAGTTCATTGTGTAACCATAGTTTAGAAATAGTAAGTTGCTTAACCATTAACAACCTCTATTGTAGTACATTAACATAAAAATTGTATGATGTAACCTTCCATTCATTTCATTACTCATGTAGTCAGCACATACTTTCCATTATGAACATCATAACAAGAAAGGAATAAACATCAACTTGACACAATAATCAATCACATCATTGAACACCAATATACCCTGGAAACCCCATAGGTTGAAAACCAGCAAACGTTTAATTTTATAATTAAACGCTCGTGAGGGTGATCAGCCCTCACTCAATGGCTTATACAATGGCTTATAAGGGATACCATCCCTTAACCATCATTTATATAATCTTACAAGGAAATATACAAATATCTAGCTTAAATCCATTACAATAAATATGATAGCATTTACACACTAATCTTCATATCTTCATATCTTGGTGGCATGGATGCCCTACAATGGACCATCGTACATTGGATCATCCTGCAACTCGCGCCTATCTGCATGAACGATAATCATTTACCTACCACCACGTTAAGCATAATATTTCCTTTGTACATGTCACCATCATTCTCTGTCATTGATGTCATCTACAAGATTTCATAGCATGATTAGATAAAGCCTTAATCAATAAATAATCAAACTTTAAGTGATCCATTAACACTTATTCATGTTTATACATGAAATGTGATTACAATATCACCACATTCTTTCTTCTAACATTTCTACCTTAGTGTGAGCAAGTAATAATCAATTCATATCAAATAGTTCCCAACACACGCTCACAATCATACAAGACAATTCACTACCACTACCTAGGAATTCCTTCAATGGTAAATGACACAATGTGAATTTGTGTTACTTAAACTTTTAGAAAAAGAATACAGCCCTTCAGCTATTGCTTTTGGTGCTAAATCTAACATGATGAACAAAGAAAATCTCAGCACAAGTGAGCATGTAAACATATGTTTTCTTTTCTGTAAAACTATGCAATTAAGCATACAAATACATGTCTTCTTTTTCAAAGATTATACTAACAATCATCTCCAATGTAGTTTAACATGCTATCTTTCTCACATACAAATATGTATATTCTTTCCAATGAAATTTAATACATATATTGCATGCCTATGCATGATCTTTTTCCAAAAAGGAATTTAACATCATAATCGTGATAATATAAAAGTAATCACACAGTTTGCTCATCTAAAGAAATAAAACTGAATAGTTCCTTTATCCGTGGATTTATTAAATAAATAATCTTTACCAACACCATGGTATTCTACTCATGGATTTATGAAATAACTAATATCTACAAACACCCTGGTAATCTACCCATGGATTTATGAAATAATTAATCTCTACCAATACCATGATAAACTACCCATGGATTTATGAAATAATTAATCTCTACCAACACCATGGTAAACTATCCATGGATTTATTAATTCATTAATCTCTACCAATACCATGGTAAACTATTCATGGATTTATGAAACTATCCATGGATTTATTAATTCATTACTATTACAACATGGTTAATGTATACATACATATTCATAAAACTCTTCCAAGAATATTAATGTGAGAAAATTTTCTCTTTTCTTCTTCACTACAAATGAAAATATTTCAAGAGTTACTCTCTTTAGTCTATATTTATTTTCAAGAAAAGAACTTGGATTTCTTATCTTTTAACACACCGGTACGAAATCCCTTTTAAAAGAAAACAAGCGTCCTATATTTTCTTAAATAAGATGCATATATATAAAGGCAAGAAAGTTTACTTATTTATGTTTTTACTATTGCTAACACCTTTCAAGATACATAATAGCAATCTTTGCAATAACTCACATGGTTTCTTCTCAGCAAAAATAGCATAGTAAGTTTGTCTTTTACCATGGTATATCTCTAAGCATAACATATTTCTAAAATATTGACATAATAGAAATATTTTCAAGAAATTACATTATAAGTTTGTCTTTTACCATGGTATATTACTAAAAACAATATCTTCCTAAAATATTAACATAATAGTAATCTTTATTACTTTCCAAATAAAATTAGCACAGTCTTTTACCATAGTATATCTATAAGAACAAACATGGCTATTTTTCTTATAACAATTCATATGAAATCTTTTATTTTCTTTCCAGAAAATAGGTAAAAGATTCAAAAATAGACCACTGTTTTTTTAAAAAGAAAAACCATTCATAAGTTTCTTTCTCCAAATAAAAATGCATAATTACTTATCTCAATAGTCGATAAACCCTTCTTGATCTTCTTTATATTAAATAGAAAGGCCAGGATTCTGAGTCGGTGACTGTGAATGTCACTACAAGGGGAATGTCTCACAACACTTGTCGTCTAAATGCCTCTTGAACACTAAACGGTGACCATAGAATGGAAACGAAAACCTCTGGATCGTGTTCTATTCACTATATATAATAGCACAATCGTCCCAACATCTTAGAGACAGCAACGCGATGAGATAGCAACGCCATGGAATTGCAACCTAAATCATCGTAAGGATCACCCCTTCCTCCCGTAAATAGAGAATTCCATAGATGGTTATCAAGAATTCGTTTCCAACGAATTCTTGAATAAACAGTTAAATTTACATTACGTAAAATTGATTCACCATGAGTTGGTTGGAGTACGTGTGTTACATACTCTCCCCTTGAAGAGAACACCATCCTCGGTGTGCTTCTCTCACTAAAATTTAAACTTATACTCATGATATAATAATATAAACAACCCAAAGGGGTCCTTCCCCTCACAACGAAACACTTTCGTTTCCTTAAATGCCATTAATTGAAACAATGATGTTATTATCCATATTCATAAGCATGTATAGCACAAAGAATATTTCATTTCCATTTTTTGACTACTTATCCATTATTTAATTCATCAAAATATAGAAAAATCTCTATACGAACTTACCATTACTTACCAATTACTATTGGAAGTAATGATGGCTTTTACGCAAGCTCTCTAAGAATGGTTGCACACCCATCTACACTTCCTGGAAAGAGCCTGTAATGTAGGACTAATAATTCAATCACATTAGTGACATAGTTTCAATCATGAAAATACTTGCAACTATCAAACATTCTTGCAACATCAGGAGATGTTTTAATCAAAGTACTTCCACAAGTACTCAAAGAGCACCAAACCTCTAATCAATGCATCACATGCACACCGTCTTAGCTGCTGCTAAAGACATCCACACAGTACTTCAAAAAGTACTCAGAGAGCACCTAGCTCTTTAATCGTACCAATGGTCAATCAATGCACCATAGGCATATCCTAGCCTCTGCTAAGACATTCAAACAAATTAGTAATAAAATAAATGAACTTATACATTCAGTAATTCATTTCCGAGCACTAAGCTCCTTTCCTCTTAATATCTACATAATATATTTACACAATCATATAAAAATTCATTTTAATATGACACAACTTTTTACTTAACTTGTTCTATTATGAGAACCACAATGGTAAACAAAATGCTCCTCCCAACCCATGGGAGTTGGTTTCTACAACCAATTCGAGTCATTTTCACATCTAGACAGTTATTTGACAAAAGACCATTCCAGTTCGAGTATGGATTCCTCTTGGCAACATCATGCCTATTCCTCTAACAGTGTCCCGTCTATGAAGAATTTTGGACCTCCTCCAACAGGCTCCAAAATCAATAGAGTTGCCTCAGGATTTTCCCCTTCACCATCTTGGCCAACTCTCTTCCCTACTGAGATCATATATCTCTAGGGAAAGAAAATCCAGGCAGGTAAGTGCCATCAACCCTTCCGGGCAGGAAATCACCATCAACCCAAGGCATTCTAGCCTTTCACAATTGTTGTCAACTGTCTGACATGTTAAATTTCTCTTTTAGCATTCTTTCCCATAGTAGATTACATAATGAACTTTATGCACAGTATACATAAAGAAAAATAAACTTTGTGTACATAATACATCATACATCATACTTGCCCTTAACATGGGTCCAATGATATCTAGATTATCAGGAAACATGACTAACATACACATGTCTAACATACATGTGTTGTACATTATTATTTCCCAAATAACAAAATCATGCACATTATAACCTGATACTTTAACATTTAATGTTGCAACTCACATTGCAATATTTGCGATGTTTTACTTTCACAAGTTTTATGTTGCCATTAAGCTACCCATGCTTACTATAAGTAATAATGATAATCATAAATATGTATTTCTTAAGCACATATTATCTTACGTAATTATTTTAATTTCCTGCATACAATGTTTTCATGCGTACAATTATATACAAATATTCGTAAATGTGTATATATCAATAGCGATTAGGGTATGAGTGCAAATATTTCCAATTCCCACAATGTTTTGTTACCAACAGACTGACATATGAAATAATTACCATAATCACTTGTTCAAAACTTTCAAATAGCTTTAGTCAAGATCGATTCATGCATATAACTTTCATTAGTTAGTCATTCATAACTAATCAATGCTATTAATAATCTTAATGCATCCATGACACGAGTCACTCTAAAACTAATCATTCCATGCCACTAATAATCTTAATGCATTCATGACGATTCATGCAAAAACTAGTCAATCAACTAGTCATTATAGTCAAGTCTCAGTACTTGACTCATTAAGTATTTTTAACAACTAAAAGGCTTCATTCAATTTAATTTTAAAACACTCTATCATCTTACAGTAGGACTTTCCTCATATTTTGCATTCATGCATTAGTTTCACACACCATCACTATACACATTCATCTTTTTAAAGTAGTGCATGGTAGCTTTAGAAATTTTATTGCATGCAAAAAAAATTACTTCTTTTCAAACTCAAATGAAAGGTAACTATTTTTCTTTCATGCTTTGTGTACTTTCTTTCCTAAAGAGATAAAGCATAATACACATATTAATCTCATATGCATATTCTTATCCTGAAAAAGTATATTTTAATAGCATGTACATTTTTAATAATTCTTTTAAATAGAAGCTAATATCATGCAATGCCATTTTTTTACATATATAACAATTCCTTTTTAAAGGAAATCAGCATGCATATGCACAAAATTCTTAAAATAAAATAAAATAAAATACTTATCTTTATTACATTTGAAGAACTTCTCTCCCTACTGCAGTACTCATCCCCATCAGGAAATTCACATTGCTCCTCTACAACAATGTTTTCTTTTAGCAGCATCTACAAAATTTCGGGAGGAAAGCTTCCGGAGCTCTCAGAAGATCAGATTCTTTGCCAAGCTTTCATTTGACAAGCCTAAATTTCAGCTGACTCAAGCAGTAAGCTGCAACAGAAATATTGATAGCAAGGTGCAACATGTTGAGTGTCGTTAATATCCTACAACGAGTGTCTCGAAAGACATATATCAAGCTTCAACATGTCGATGTCATTATGTTCACTAAATGTATGAGTAATATGTCATATAACCACTATTAATAAATGAATTTCACTTTCACTAGTGAGTACTCAGGTTGTTCATAAATACAACAAAGGTTTTATTGTCTTCTCACTTTAACTAGTGAGTACCTAGGTTATTCATAAGTACAACAAAGGTTTTATTGTATTTCATCCTCAACAGGATTCCAATGTTACGAAAACCGTTTTGCAACAACATTTATTACTCATTACTCTTTAATGTAGTTATAAACATGAATCACACATCTCATATCAATAGTAGACTACTGCACATATCATTCAATATGTAGATTTCTAGAATCATATATCAATCAATATGTAGATTTCTAGAATCATCCCTTAACTGATGTCCATTAGTAGCATACCTCAATTTCTTTTCGCTTAACAAATCCCAAAGGCGCCAGTGCTGCAACCTTTAGCTCTGATACCACTTGTAACATACACCTATAACTTCACATGGAAATGGAGGAGTTAAATTTTTTAATACAAGTTACCCATGAGTAACTATCCAAATCACTATTAAATACTCCTTAGTCATCATTAGATACAATGTTCACCAGTTCATAGTGTAACCATAATTTAGGAATAGTAAGTTGCTTAACCATTAACAACCTCTACTGTAGTACATTAACATAAAAATTGTTTTATGTAACTTTCCATTCATTTCATTACTCATGTAGTCATCACATACTTTCCATTATGAACATCATAACAAGAAAGGAATAAACATCAACTTGACACAATAATCAATCACATTATTTAACACCAATATACCCTGGAAACCCCATAGGGTGAAAACCAGCAAATGTTTAATTTTATTATTAAACGCTCGTGAGGGTGATTAGCCCTCACTCAATGGCTTATAAGGGATACCATCCCTTAATCATCATTTATACAATCTTACAAGGAAATATACAAATATCTGTCTTAAATCCATTACAATAAATATGATAGCATTCACCCACTAATCTTCATATCTTCATATCTTGGTGGCATGGAAGCCCTGCAATGGACCATCGTACATTGGATCATCCTACAGCTCGCGCTTATCTGCATGAACCGTAATCATTTACCTACCACCAGGTTAAGCATAATATTTCCTTTCTACATGCCACCATCATTCCCTATCATTGATGTCATCTATAAGATTTCATAGCATGATTAGATAAAGCCTTAATCAATAAATAATCAAACTTTAAGTTATCCATTAACACTTATTCATGTGCATACATGAAATGTGATTACAATATCACCACATGCTTTCTTCTAACATTTCTACTTTAGTGTGAGCAAGTAATAATCAATTCATATCAAATAGTTCCCAACACACGCTCACAATCATACAAGACAATTCACTACCACTACCTAGGAATTCATTCAATGGTAAATGACACAATGTGCATTCGTGTTACTTAAACTTTTAGCAAAAGAATACAACCCTTCAACTATTGCTTTTGGTGCTAAAGCTAACATGATGAACAAAGAAAATCTCAACACAAGTGAGCATGTAAACATATGTTTTCTTTTCTGTAAAACTATGCAATTAAGCATACAAATACATGTCTTCTTTTTCAAAGATTATACTAACAATAATCTCCAATGTAGTTTAACATGCTATCTTTCTCACATACAAATATGTATATTCTTTCTAATGAAATTTAATACATATATTGCATGCCTATGCATGATCTTCTTCCAAAAAGGAATTTAACATCATAATCATGATAATATAAAAGTAATCACACAGTTTGCTCATCTAAAGAAATAAAACTGAATAGTTCCTTTATCCGCGGATTTATGAAATAAATAATCTTTACCAACACCATGGTATTCTATTCATGGATTTATGAAATAACTAATATTTACAAACACCCTGGTAATCTACCCATGGATTTATGAAATAATTAATCTCTACCAATACCATGATAAACTACCCATGGATTTATGAAATAATTAATCTCTACCAACACCATGGTAAACTATCCATGGATTTATTAATTCATTAATCTCTACCAATACCATGGTAAACTATTCATGGATTTATGAAACTATCCATGGATTTATTAATTCATTACTATTTACAACATGGTTAATGTATACATACATATTCATAAAACTCTTCCAAGAATATTAATGTGAGAATTTTTTCTCTTTTCTTCTTCACTAAACATGAAAATATTTCAAGAGTTACTCTCTTTAATCTATATTTATTTTCAAGAAAAGAACTTGGATGAAAATATTTCAAGAGTTACTCTCTTTAATCTATATTTATTTTCAAGAAAAGAACTTGGATTTATTATCTTTTAACACACCGGTATGAAATCCCTTTTAAAAGAAAACAAGATTCCTATCTTGTCTTAAATAAGATGCATATATATAAAGGCAAGAAAGTTTACTTATTTATGTTTTTACTACTGCTAAAATAGCAATCTTTGCAAGAACTCACATGGTTTCTTCTCAGCAAAACTAGCATAGTAAGTTTGTCTTTTACCATGGTATATCTCTAAGAATAATATATTTCTAAAATATTGACATAATAGAAATCTTTTCAAGAACTTACATTGTAAGTTTGTCTTTTACCATGGTATATTACTAACAACAATATCTTTCTAAAAGATTAACATAATAGTAATCTTTATTACTTTCCAAATAAAATTAGCACAGTCTTTTACCATAGTATATCTATAAGAACAAACATGGCTATTTTTCTTATAAAAATTCATATGAAATATTTTATTTTCTTTCCAGAAAATAAGTAAAAGATTTAAAAAGAGACCACTATTTTTTTATAAAGAAAAACCATTCATAAGTTTCTTTCTCCAAATAAAAATGCATAGTTACTTGTCTCAATAGTCGATAAACCCTTCTTGATCTTCTCTATATTAAATAGAAAGGCCAGGATTCTGAGTCGATGACTGTGAATGTCACTGCAAGGGGAATGGCTCACATCACTTGTTGTCTAAATGCCTCTCGAACACTAAACGGTGACCAGAGAATGGAAACGAAAACCTCTGGATCATGTTCTATTCACTATATATAATAGCGCAGTCATCCCAAAATCTTAGAGACAGGGACGCGATGAGACAGCAATGCCATGGAATTGCGACCTAAATCATCATAAGGATCATCCCTGCCTCCTGTAAATAGAGAATTCCATAGATGGTTATCAAGAATTCGTTTCCAACAAATTCTTGAATAAACAGTTAAATTTACATTACGTAAATTTGATTCACCATGAGTTGGTTGGAGTACGTGTGTTACAAAAAAACAACAAAGAAAAATGACAGAGGACGACAGATCATGGCGAAACACTATGGTAATCTAAGTAGTATTTAGATTGTCCATGGTATGCTATCTATATCTGAAAAAATTGTAACATTATCAACCTTTTTTGAAGTTTTATCTAAGAAAAATTAAAATGATATTTTAAAACCTCTATTAATGTTTATTGAATATAAAAATTTGTTAAATATAAAAGTAAAATGGTAAAACGTTCCAAAAATTTCTCAAATTATTTTTAGGTTTAATAAATATCAATAATCATTATCATTTGTATATATAATATTATTTTTAAATAAAAAATTATATTTATCAATATATTATATTAAAATTATTAATGAAATTAATATATAAAATTGATATATAAATGTTACTGGTAACTATATTATTATTTATTATAAATAATAATAATAATAGATATTTAAATAAATGTATATAAATGGTGAGATATACATGTAAATGTAACAAAAGTAAAGAGTTAGTATTTTTTTATGATAAGGACTTATGAAGTGTAGGGATGAAATTGAAGTTTTTATTGCATTTTAAAAAATATTTTATATTATATTATTTGTGATGTTCATTATAATCTGTTAATATTTTTATTTTTTTAAATATTTTTTTCAAATTTAACCTAAATTGATATATTATTTACTAATATTGTTATTTTTTATAATATTTTTGAATTGTATATGTTTAGTAAGTATTATATATAAAGTTATAAATAGATTTTTTTAAATAAAATAAATGAAAAAAATTGTGTTTAGTTTTGAAGTTGTAAATAAAAGTGTAAATAATATTTGATAAATAATATTAGATAAAATATTTTTGAGATAAAATTTTAAAGAGATTAAATTTGATTATAGTGATGTGTTTTGATATATTTTATAAATTAAATCATAAATATTTAAAAAAAAAATGTTAAAGAATTGAATCCATACACACATACATATATATATATCTTAGAAATAAATGATTAAAAAATTCAATCCTTAAATTTCCATAAAAGTTATAGTTATGAATTTAATTTTAATTTATATTATGGTAATAAAAACATCACTAAAATAATCACATTCTTTAATAATTTGAATTTTTAATAAAAAAATTATAATATCAAATATATAATATTACTATTTTCTAATCCAATATTTTACTATTTTGAATTCAAATTATTTTTTTTACTGCATTTTATAAAAGAATATATGTATAATAAAAATTCCAACTATTAAATATTTTAAATATATATCTAGAAGTACTTGATGTTCATATTAAATTAAATATAAAGTTAGTTTAAAATTATTTAATAACCAACATTGTTAGTTTAAACTAAAAATGGTTCTATTAAACAATATTTTAAACATTAAGTATTTGTTCAAAATGTTATATATCTCCTTTATTTAAATTATAATATTTTTTCTTTATATTATTATATGTAATATATTATAGAATTATGTCAATTACATTTAGTTTGTATTCTTGAGATAAATGTTGTTATTTTTTGGTGTGATATTACGGTGAATGTAACCCTTGAGAATGTAACTCTTGAGTCAAAATTTCTATCCATATTTTATATGACCATCAAACCAACTTTTGTCATTACCTTCCTTACATCCATTGTACCAAGCCTTAGAGCTAAAAAATGGGATTTGGTATACAATTTTGGATCCTCATCCATCTCTAACTATGGGATTCCACATTTCCATTCGTATATTGCATGTAACAGGGGACATTGTGTCCTAGAAGATCCACACATTATTGTAACATGTGATTGACAGCATTGTGTGTGAAAAATGTCAATCTAGATGAGAGGCATTGTTAACTTGTATGGTATGTAGAGCTAGTTTTTCTCTTCAAACTCAGTAATATGGACCACACACTCAAACATTTCTTTTGCATATGCCTTGAGCCCCTTCATCAGAACATAGCTAAAAATCGGTAATCTTTAAATTACATTTATATGAGGACATGGTTTCCCTGGTCATTTGCTTGGCCATTGCATTTCCCCCCTTTTTCCTCTTCTTGAAGCTCTTGTGATTTGATCTTATCTGGCACATTTACAATTGCAGATGGAGAAAAACGCCATGTATCATTTCATGGAACCCACTGTGACCCTCCAACAAAGGATTCACACCATTATGAAAAGAAACTCCAAGCAACTTGGTATTTGGCCTGCAACTTCTAGGGTGCGTTTGAATGGTGTCTCCAACACTTGCATGAAGTTGTTGAGCAATTAAACTGTCTAGTCAAAAATATTAGACAATGGACATCATTCTCAAGGAGAAAAAATAAAACAAACAACAACAACTGAGAAAGAAGATAACAAATAGTTACATCATGGTGAAATTGTATGCTATGCTAAGTATTTTTTGTTTAGAGAATTCTAATTTTTTAACCATTTTTGAGAAATATTTAAATTAAATTTAGAGATTAAAAATAAAAATAAAACTAATAAAAATTTAAAATTTAAAATGTTTTATATAGCAATTAATACAACAATATGTAAAATTAGAATTTCATAGAGAAATAACCATGAAGAAACATTGTAAGTCATTTTGAAACATATAATACCTAAAACTTATACATCTTATTAAACTTTCAAAAAAGTCATTATGATCTTCTAGAATTAACAAAAATCATATGCTCAATGTTTAGTACAAGAAAAACATTAAAAACATTAATTTATGTCTTCAATGTTGAATTAACAATATACATAATCATTGTTACTTTAAACACAAGTTATCATAGATTGTAGCTACAAGATCAAATGTGTCGTGATTGGGTTTAGGCAACAATTCATTTGTGATGGTGGAATGGTTCTTTGACAACTAGTTACTTCCATTTAGTATTTTCCTCTTGAGACAAGTTTTCCACCTTTAATATGGCTAGAGAAATGCATAAATCCATCTCATTCAATGGTCGTTGGGAATCCTCATCATCTTAACTATGTGGCCTTCTTCAGTATCTTTCACATGTTAAAAGTTTAAGTAGATAATGAAAATTATCAACAGAGCCTTGTAAAATCTAGAAACACATATAAAACAAAATATTTTGAGAAAAAATATTAATGAAAGTTAAGATGCAAGCTTAGTTGAAAAAGAACTTCTAGAGCGGTTAGAAGAGAATTTCTACATAAAGACAGATAGATGCTCACACATTTTGATATAATGAAGTACACAAAAACGTCATCAAATTTCAGCAGGGGGGATTTCAAATTCCAAGCCTCATATCAACATTGTGGCTTATCCACTATTATAAATTCAATCGAAAATACATGGAAATGTTGGCTGATTAATGACAAATAAACATCGCGAGGGTATCGAACCCTCGATTCAATCACTTGTAAAATAGATTAATTGAGTTATCGCCTTCTCAAATAGATAGGATAATTAATGCCGAATCAAATATGTCGAGGATAGTCAGCTTAGACGACCTATCAATAGGCTGATAGCATAAGAAATGCGTGCCAGAAAGTAAGCATTGAACACATGGTCGGAAATGTGTGCGAGAAAGTAGAAGAACCATGGCTTCACGTGCTTTGCGAAACACACCGAAGTTTGGGTAACTAACACTATGGAGAGTGTTCAGCTTTTTCCGGCTTCATCGGAAGGGAAAGCGGGGCGCCTGTCGCATCGTGTCGGAACTCATAAGTGGTCGGAGATGAATGATTTTGAATGTGGTCAATTTGTGTGCTTCAATAAATGATTCGGGTTACTGTGTGTTCTATGTTTGGGCAAGCCTTATTTTCCAGTCTATTGGCCCATTAGTACTCTTACGAGTACTAATGGGCATGCTATGCCATGCACGAAACGAAAGGTGATGGGACAGCTCCTCCGGCGACTCTTCGGCCTTTCGAGATTCAGGTGGACTCGTTCAACTTCGATGGCGGACGGCTGCTACTTCTCTCCCTCCGCTCCGCGCCGCTCCTCTCCTATCCGCCACCTCCACTCACTCCCACTTCGTCATTAAAGATTTTACAGATGATATGGTCGTACATCAACTCATTAATGCAGTTCCGCCCTCTTTGAAATTTAAAATTTGAATTTTGAAAGTCTGTCGGAATACTGGAAGACCGCCTTTTTGGTTGTTGATATGGAGCTGGAGCCGAGATGCATTATAGAACACTTTTTCAAGATATCCATGTCCATTACAGCAAAGAATCTAACAAACCATTCATGGTTACGAAGCTGGCTCTGGCTCTGGTAAAGACTACGAAGCTGGCTCTAGCTATGGAGCTGGATCTGGCAGTGGCAATGGAGAATACGTTGCCAACAATAGACTCGATAAGGAAACTCCTTAACTTTTATACATTTGTCTCTGTAGCTGGAATACATACGATTGTCTCTGTAGCTGGAATACATACGACTGTGGATCAGGAGTAATTGAGTTTCAATTATTATTATTCTAAGCTAATTTCGAGCTTCTGTTATTTAATCCTTAACCGAAAAGAAAATTACTTTATGATTTACAATCATACCAACTGCGTCTCCAAAGATTTCTGAAGTTTGTTTTTAGCCCTTATTCGTGATACTACATACACATAATTCTATAAATATTCTTGATAACATTTGTTAAATGTCTATCTCAAGAATAGGAATATTCCACTAGTGCAATGAATATGTAATTTCCGTAGTATAACGATTTTTACAAATAGTTATTTTCCTTAGTGTAGTAACCGAGCCTAAATTAACCAATCAATTCATGTACTTCTTTATTTCAAGATGATACTTTTTGCAGTCAGTTACCAACATCTATTCATATGATTTATAGTAATTCCCATTTCCTACTTACGATTTACTTAACGTAATCCACACATTGATAACATTAAATCCATGTTTCATCGCTCAATCTACATCCCTACTACCATCAAATATATATTCTATTACTAATAGAGATAACTATTTTTTTTTCTTTTATGCATGAGACCTATACTTGTAAAACAAAATTCTACACATTTCAACTTTAATTATTTTTTTCAACATTTCATCCCTTCCCCAACCTAGAAAATAAAATAAAATAAATTCCTAACCGTAACCGAGCACTTGAGGCAGATTCAGGAACAAAGTGTGTTCCACTCAACCATGAACTGTCTCCATAGTCCCCCCTAGCTTAGACTTATCTTGCCTTCCCCTCTAGCCTTCCCCCTGATTTCAGAATGGTTTTTCTTTATAGTTTTTCTTCCTCTGCAGATTTTGGCAACGTCTACTCGGCTTAGTATTTTTCTCCAACTAAATGATTAACATAAACTTTCTCTCCAATTATGTTAATTTAATCTCTTTTACTTTTCCCTAGGGATTTTTAGGAGATTTTCTAGGGAAGTTCAATCTTGGACTTAACCACTAAAAAAAAATTTCCTAAGCTAGAAAGAAGTCTTATAAACTCTCATGCTCTTTTAGAACCTTTCCAAGAAATTTATTTATTACCTCAAATAATAATACATTAATTACATAATCACATAAGTCCCCATATTTTAACTGTAGTAATAGTTTAATGTAACACCTTAAGAAGTAGAGTGTTACATCTCCCCCCTTTTAAATAAAACACCATCCTCAATGTTTCCTCATTTCCATATTTAAGAAATTCCTCCCGCATTTCTTCTTTCATTCTTACACAATTTGTTTTGTACTAGCACTTCCACTTTAATTTATTTTGAACGATGGCATGTTTCTGTAGTACACCTACTCTTATATGCATTCCATGTTCCTTCCTTAGCATGTTTTCAGAAATGTTAAACATGTGCTTCTTATTTTCTTTAATGCATTCCACCTGCACCTAGAAAACTATCCACATGTCCCAACAAGGTCAACATGATTGCCATAATATCACAATAAATACCATCAATAATTTTTCATGGTTATTATATTTTTTTCAATTTCACCCCAAGGTGGACTTAGTCAAGTTTGTTCTTGTGGTTCTACCACAAAGACACAACAATATAAGGGATTTCACAATGCTACATAAATAATTAGGGGGTATTTCGACAAGTTCAAATTTCAGGTTTATATAACAATATGACCTTACATTCTCTTTTTCCACTTTATCCACTATTTCCTTTACTCGTTATCTTGAGTTATTTCAACTTAGCTCCATGGTAGTTTTTTTTGAATATTTTGTACACCTTGCTCTTGCACACAACCGTGATTTTTTTGTGTGTGCCTCAACTGCTTTATTAGACTATTTGTTAATATACTTGTTTCCATCTACATATATATATATATATATATATATATATATATATATATATATATATATATATATATATATATATATATATATATATATATATATCGTAGGCCTCACCTTGGGAAAAAAAAGTTAATTGATAGATTTGCCAATGTTTCACTTATAATCACACTCATTAGCTTTACTCCATATATTCCTATCAAACATGCCTAGTTTATTTGGTGAATTCGTTATAATCCACTCATTTTATAGTCATTTTTGGTTCACTAAACATCTAATTTGTGAATTTTTCAATGAAGTCACAATACTCATCTTTAATCCCATAATATTTATTTACTTTTCGACCATATTTGCAACATTATTTCCGAGTGTCTTCGTTTTTATGGTTTCACTATTATTTTCATCTTGTGATTCTCCAACTATCCCACCTACGTTGTTATTTTTGTGACTTTTTTCTTTTTCATAAACACCTTACGGTCTCATTATGTTTTTTCCTGCGTGTGATGTGTGTGTGTGTGTGTGTGTGTGTGTGTGTGTGTGTGTATTACATTCATAGCAGGTCCTTTGTATAGGTGACTGTGTACTTTTCCCTTAACGTAATCGTTTCTATTGATTTTACCTTCCTTAACTAAGGTAATGGAAATAAGGCAATGCGTGAAATGTGACACTAAATATTAGTCAATATTAGAAACTTGATCTTAGTATTTCCTACCATCCCACCCACCATAACTTCCATCCAATTGCACGTAGAAGCAACATACTATGCACCAAGTGCCCAATGTTAGCACAATTCATGCAATGAACTACCTCTGGAAATGGAAACAACTAAGAAATGCTCCATGAATTTCACATGTATATGATCAAACTATTATAAATCCAAGGTACCTTCAACCATAATTCATCTTAAAAAAGCGTCTCTAGCACACTTTTCTCTTTAAAGTGCAATTTTTCCGCAGAATGTATCACTAATTATAGTGACTCTCGACACTCGCACTCATCAATAATGGTTGTTATACTCCATTTTTAATAATGTAACAACCTTGGTAAAAATACTTGTAAAAATATATAAGACCATGGTGAGTGGGCACGTATTCCAAGCTGAATTGTGGGTAAAAACATCCTAGTAGGTGTTCATTCGGTTTATTATGGCTAAGGAAATTTGAAAAGGAAAAGGAAAAGGAAATGGAAAAGACATGAGACATTAATTGGCATTTTATTTAAGAAAATAATGGAAAATAGGAGAAAAGGAAGGTGAAAGGTCACAGGTTGCATGTGAGGAGGAAAATGAAGGAAAATAATGGAAAATGAAGAAAATAGAGGCCTCATTAATAAAAAGGATTCTGAGGATCAATGGGGAAGGCTTGGTTTTCTAGTCTTGGATTTCTCATTATTCTCTCTCTCTCTCTCATACTCTCGAGAACTTATTGTATTCTTTGAGAAATCTTGTAGAGTGTGGCATACTTGGGGATTTGGATCAAGAAATAAAAGGAAAATAAGGAAAGCAGAAGAGGACATCAATATCAACATCTACAACAAGTTCTGAGTGCAGGTGTCGAGTTGCATGTATGTTTTCCGCACTAGTTTTGGCAAGCATGGGCATGCATGTGGATTTTCCTAGCCTTTCTATTTACTGGACAAACATGGTATTGTGGGTTTATTTCCATTGATTTTTTTATAGTTGGTTCTCATGATTCCTTTAGTTGTTGGGTTTAGTTATTAGTTCCTGGAAGCCTTGGCTGGACAAACGCTCTGGAAGCCTCGTGGACAACTATGGGTTGAATTAATAGTCCTAGAAGCCTTGGTTGGAAAAACACTCTCGAAACCCTATGTGGGTTGAGTTACTATTCCTGAAAGCCCTGGATGGACAAGCTATTTGAAAGCCCTATAAGAGTGGGGGTTGAGTTACTAGTCCTGGAAGCCCTAGTTGGAACAAACAATCTGCAACCCTAGAGTAGCTTCAATAGAGACCAATCCGTGATGGTTAGTGATGTGCGACCATGCGGTGGAATTAATGGTTTGGGGTTGAGATGGTGTGGTCTCTGGGGCCCTGGTTTGGGGTTGAGATGGTGTGGTCTCTGGAGCCCTGGTTTGGTGTTGATCTATGTGTTTGATAAAGTCCCACATTCATTCTTGGAATATGGAACAAGGGTGATTGGATGATGTGAGAGTTCGCTCAACCCATCTATGGTCGGCTGGAATGTGGAAGTCCCATCTCCGTTTGGTTCTTACATTTAGTGATGAAGAGCTCATTTATCTGATATTCGGTATGTAAATATATTATTTTATGTATGGATAACATTGCTATTTTATTCATGGCATTTCTATTGTTAATTTTCTGGTTATAAGCAAGTATTCGATAAGTGTTTATGTATGGCTCTATTCATGTTTTCAATTATAAATAATTATCCCATGTATCTATGGTAAAATTGATTGTATGATATCTTATGATGCAGTAGATCAATGTATCTATGGTAAAATTTATTGTATGATATCTTATGATGCAGTAGATCAATGCTTATTAGCCATTATCAGATAAGAAAGAGACACCTTTGTTTAAATATATTGTTCATACCTGTAGATGCTATGTTTGTGAAGTGTTTGATGAAATGTCTGTCATGGCTGGGTGGGTTCAAATGAGTTCTGGTTGATGTGATTTCCTCCATATGTTTTTTTTATGTTATTTACCCTCTCTTGAAATTACAGGAAGTTCTGGGTAGTGACTTGGGCTCAGAGGCTGAAAATGTGGCACAAATCCTGGAGCTACAGGCGTAAAACTTGTTGTTTGGGCCTTAGCCGCTATCTTGACAAGGATATTCCATTTCTATAGGGTCTATAGCCACTACCCTTCCCTGACAAGCCTGCGGCTCAGCATCAAAGTAGCTAAAAATCAGTTCCCCCTCAGGGACCAGGGCCTTGGAAGGTTGGGTTACCTCCTGGGGATGTCAATGATGAAGTGTAAGGTGTGTTTCTGGTGTTTTCACCAGTTCCACTTCCTTAAGGTAATCTAGGAGGTTGAATATCATATTAGTATCCTCTCGTCACATGTTTACCTCGGTTGGCCAGTTACTTGGGGAGATGTGGGAAGCGAAAACACTCTTATATATTTTTAATAAATGAATGAAAGCTAATTCATCATCAGGTGAGAGACCAAGACCTAGACTGATGTTTTGGGGTCTAAGATCAATTCCACGTTTGACTAGTTCAAACCTCAAAGTTTAAATTTGAAGTTTGGAGTTAGTAACCTTCTTAATTATTTCATTTAGGTCAAAGAGATATTCAATATTTACCACATATTTAGGTAGATAATTTTCTTCATATTTCCATTTTAATTGTCTCTCATGTTCATCCTCATCAATTATTTGATCATCCTACCATCCTTAAAATGTTAGAAAGCTTAAAATGTCTTCATCGTCATTGAATGCATGCCAATTGGTGACATTTTCTGGAATGGATGGTCGAAAAATTAATTCAATGGAAAAGATATTTGGACTATAATCCTCAGGTGGCATGAGTCTGGATGTTACATTATCCAGAAGGTGTGCACTATATTTTGAAGTCTTGGGATTGGAGAAATATTAAATGCCAAAAAAAGAGAAGTGTGGATTTGAACGAGAGATTGATAATGTTTCAAATGAATAGATAAACAATGAAGGGTTTTTCACACCTATTTTACAACGATTTCAGAGTCTCTAAACACTTGAAGATATTTGACATCCATATCTATTTATTTATACAATCCTTGGACTGGTGCCTCATACTAGCAGTATTATTTGTGCATTCAAACTCTAATCTACATGATAACATTTTTTTTCTCCTTCTGGAATTATTAATATACAACTTGCTCTTGCACCATCATTGGATCTAAAGCCATCAAAATACAAAGTCCAAAATAAAGATTTAATTAATCATTTTTATATAATATTTACACATTTAGAATAATATGTTTGTGAAAAAAATTCAACTTGAGAAGTAACAACATTGATTAAAAAGGTAGATTCTTGTGCATTAAAATTACCCAAGAATGATGCAACATAGTAGTTCCCAAGGATATTGTTGGTAAAGACCACTGGTTCATTCTCTTCTTCAAAATCAGTCAGTTAATATTTCATATGTTTTTCTCAGTAAATTTGAATTTGATTTGGCTTCCCAATGAAAGGAAGCCACATATGAGACCAGTCTGTGGTGAAGTAACCATGGAGCTTTTTAGAACAATCTCTACTAATAATCAAACCATAAAAATTAAGGATATCAAAAAATAGTATATCAATTATTTGACATGCATTTGAGTTAGAATAGTCTTATGAGAAAAGAATTCATTTCTCCTAAAACCTTGAATTTGGTTCTAACAAGTTGAACAATGTGAACAACAGACTTTCCAGGTGAAATATTTATTTTAAGAAAAACTAAATAAGTCATTAAAGTCATTGTGCACATTCTTATTAAATATTTCAAAAGTCATAAGGAAAGGAGGAATATGTGAATTGGATCTATCCCCAATTAAGATAACATCCAAGGAATCAATATTTTCTGATGCGTCATTATGAGGTTTACCTACTCCTTTAGAGGGTTTGGATGTAACAACAGTATGAAGAGGAGAGGAAGGAACTACATTCAATTCTTTGAGTAAAAAATTCGGCTGTTGTTTGAAATTACTTATCTCATACACATAGATATTTGCTTGAATTTCTTCATTTCTTCCACTATATTGTATTCAATGGTGTGAGAGACTACTAAGGTCTTTGAAGTAGATGGGTAGTTTGAAGAAGATTGGACTACTTGAGAAGATGTAGAAGGATATTTTTTAGTGATAACTTTGTCTTTAGCAGTGGACGTTGAGGGTTTTTGCTTCTGGATTGTTTGTGATGAATCAATAGGACCTTTACTCCTGGTGTCCAAAATTAATGTTTCATGCTCATCTTCATTATTGGATGTGGGAAGAATAAAATCTCATAACCCATGTGGTTCAACTAATACTTCATCCTGAGATTCATCAATAGTTAATGTTGTTTCCTCTTGCTCTTCATCTTGATTTGATTCATCATTGGATATGATGTTTGGTGGTTGAGGATTTGATGTTTACACTTTCTTGAAATATCTAAAAGGATTTTTAGAAGACTCAACTACCTATTTTTTTATCTCGACCATTTCATTTGACATTGATTTAAGGATATTTTTCAATCCTTCAAGATCGAAATGATATTTAGGATTTTTCTTCTTTGGTTCATCTTTAAATGTAACCTTATTTGGTTTTATTTATTCTTTAGCATTATTTTTTTCTAATGCAAGTATTCTCTTTTCAACAGATATGGATTCGTTCTTGTTCTCTACTAAAGTTTCTTTGTAAGCTCTATCTACAAAAATTGTGATATTGGAAGGAAGAGAGGATATGTACGATTCAATATTTACATCAACACGAGGCTTTGACATAGTTGGAAATTTTTTTAACAATCTATTAAACTAGAATTAATGTCTTTGATCTTTTCTCCTGAATTTTATTTAAGATTGGAAACATCATTTATAAGAGTAGCAGTTGTGTGATCATCTACAAACTTAGTCAATAATTTCTCTTCAAATATATCCCAACTGGTTATAGTACTAGATGGTAGCAAAAAGTACCATGATCCTGCTGATCATTGGAAAGTATAAGGGAATAAGATTACTAAACAATATTCTTCAGACACTCCATTGAGATTCATGGCTAGCATGAAATTATGGAGGTGTTCCTTAGCAGGGAGTCCATCATCAGGGTTATACTTTGGTATCCATCTCTTTGGGTGCTTAGGTAAATCATAAATAGGTCCTACCAATTGAAAAACTCCTGGATTTGTCCATGGTCTTACTGCCATTATATTAATTGTAGGATTAGAATATGTTGTAGTAGTTCTACAGGTTGATGCACTGGTAGATTAAATAACTGCTGAAATAGTACTTCTTGAGGCAACATTATTTGTTTGAGTTGGAGAGATATGAATAGATGAAGTGATAGTTTGGGAAGAAGGAAATGAAGGAGGAGTGAATGAAGGAGTTTGTGGTGGAGATGATGATATTATATCACTAGTGGAGGTTTGAGTTTCTAATGCAGGGATCTTCCTTCGGTGAGAATGATGTGCAAACTCAAAAGGAGCAATACCAAGTTTCTCACTTTGATATCGAGTGAGTATACCAGAAACTTGTAAAGAAGAAGTTACAGTTCCCTCTAAAAGTTCCGATTGAATAGGTTTTTCTTTTGAAATAGATATTTCTTCTAATTTATTAATAAAAGTGTATAATTTGGGTGATTCAGGTGTATAATTTTGTGGGATTACCTATTGAAGTGTAATAGGAGATTTAGGTGGTTATTTAACAACTTTAGATCTTGAAGTGGGAGACCATGAATGTGATCTTGAATTTGCAAGAGATTTGGAGGGGGGTTGACTCTTTTGATGGCCTTTGGATTTAATATTAGGCCTTGATTCCATTCATAGTCTACAAGCCCTCCTTCTAGTTCCAAAAATTTTGATGCCTCAAAAATTGTTGCAACAACATCAGGGATGACCACTCGATTGTGAACTTGAAAAGTGTTCATTTTCCATTTAGTATAGTGGCTCTGATTGGGGATGATGGGACCAGTTTCCAAAAAAAGTATAATTGAGTGGGTGTCAGGTATTTATAACTAAATGTGACTGAAAAATGGGAGTGGTAATGAGCTAAAATGTATGTGTGTGTGTGTGTGTGTATATATATATATATATCATGGGACTTAATTATGTTTCTTTTGTATGCGATTTCAAAGATTATCCTTCATGTATGAAAATGTAGAGTTATCAAACAATTACAGAAGTGAAAAAAATTAAAGATAATTAACTTGATTAAATCGTTAATCAAATTAATTGGTTAAACACATATCACAACAAATAACTGAATGTTTTGTACATATACCAAAAGATGGAAATCTTTTCATGTTAAAAATTAAATTAATGCTCAATTGTACTTAAAATATACATATAACAAAAAAATAAAAAATAAGTATGACTATTAATCACATGTAAATAGAAAAAACATATAAAGATAGAAGTACTTGATATATATTAAATCTGCTCATGAAAGAAAGAGCCCTGGTCCAGTGTCTTTATTAAGATGATTTTAAAAGGTACAAAAGTGCAACTTCTCAAAGCCTTCCTTACAAAATTTCAGGACCCTTTTATTCAAGACATGAAAGGGTTTATATAGCTAATACTAGGAATGTAAAAATAGAAAATACACAAAGTGTCGAGGAGGTTTAAACAACTCTCCTTAAAATAAGAGATAATAGGACAAAAAATAAAATCTGTTTGAATGAAGAGCTCAGGAGTATGATGTTGTCTCTTTTCCCATTTGCTACTTGGGCTCGTAAATATCTATCATTTTCTACAATTTAGGAGGTTGATTTTTCCTTATGCGCAGCTATCCAGTGTACACTACATCTGAAAGTGCAGGAAGAATGTCAGAGGATGTGTCAGCAAGGCATTGCAACATTAGCCACTGGCCGTGTGTCTTCACAAGATTACCAATATTTTTCCAAATCAAGCTTTTCCAGTTTCTTAATGTTATATTCCTTTCTCTTTGATCTTTCCTACCATTGTTTCATCAAACTTTTGACATCGGGTAGGAAACTAGGTGGGAATTCTTGAATAAGATTGGAACCAAATAAATTATTATTGACATTTTCAATAATGTTGTTGGCAATATCCATTACTCTGAATATATCCCTTTCTGCTTTCCTTAGGTTTATGTCCCAATCAGTAAAGAGGATTTCTTCATATGAATTATCTATTCTTGGAATATTTTCTGCTCTTCCTTCTGTGTTTTCTTTCCAAGTGATGAATTCTGAAATATTTTCATCAATGCCATCAAAATTCATCCTTAGGTCAGATGATTGATTCATGAGTGAAACACTTTTTCTGCATAGATCATTGATGATTATCAATTTCTGGCAGAATATTACTTTTTGTTGGGCTAACATGGTGTTTAATTTCATTTCTTCCTTTATAAAGTCTTCAATTTTTAGATTGTCCTTTAGTTGCTTGATTGAGAATTGGAGTTGTTGAATCTGAGTATATTTCACCTTGATATCATTTTAATTTTTAAATTTCAATTGATCAAAGCTATGTTGGAGTTGTGACAATTATATTTTCCATTGATGATCAATACTACGCCTTTCCTTTAACAACTCTTGTTCCAATTTTTGGATTCTGTCATTCTTTTCCTTGACCAATTGTTGTACTTCTGATTCTTTGTAAATAGTGGCAGTTGCATAAGCAACCACAAAATGTGATAGTATTATTAATTCATCAGAAGGATTAGTTTGTGGATATTTACACACCACTTCAATTGGTATGTCTCTAGCGACTAGTGCTTGGGATTGGTCAACATTTCTCCTCTTTCTCTGCCTGCTCATCACAACTCGATGCTTGGGACTGTCAAGAGGAGGGATCTCTTCAATATTGAGAGCATTTTTTATGAAGGGAATTTCAGGATGAATTCAATTTCATTTGTGCTGACTTCATTGTCAGAAGTCTTAACAGTAAGTGGGCTCTGTTTATTTACTTGAGGAGCGATAATTGTTTCTTTAGGCTCAGAAGTGATTACCTATTTCTTTCCATTGATTTGATTCTCAAATTGATCCAAAACCTTATCCAAATCATTGGTGAACAATGTATTTTCAGTTAATTGTTTTGTGGACGTGGTTTATTTTGTTCCATGGAGGACCTTAGTGTCCTTTGGAGGCTCCTCCAGATTCTACTCTTTTTGTAGAATTGGTTGAGACACCCTCAACATGTCTAGAGGGATATTTTCCAACCTTTTATTACTATATTCTTTAAACTTAGTAATATGTTCTAGATTTAGACACATCTCTGCTAGCTTTTCTACCTGTAGGTATGTCTCAACAAACTCAAACAAATCATCATTATCATCAAGGTCATGTATGAATTGTCTGATTTTAACTTGGGTTGTAAATTCTTGTGCTTCTTTGTTTATGTCAAATTGTCTTCCGGGAATGGTAGATAAGTTTAAACACTCAATTTGGTTTATTTAAAGCCTAGCGTGCTTGTAATTATCTAAAGAATAGACACCACAACTGATAGGAAATGATGGACAGGAGGACGGTTTAGCTTCTTTTAAGGCTTTGATTCGTCCATAACCTATTATCTGATAGGAAATCTCTCTGGCCAGGATTTTATCAGGTACATAAAGTGGGAGAACATGGGGCCTAGATAGACTACCGAAAACCATAGAATATGTAAACAATTCTTCTCCAAACCATTTTCCTATACTTGTGAAATCACTTCTGGCTTAATTTGATAGTCTTGGGGCTTTTTATCCAAAAAAAACTTGATGTAGGGGTAAAATGACTCTGTGGAAAAATCTGTAAAAGTGAGACTCAAAATTGGACTCCCAAAGGATATTGTGGTAGATATGGATATGGGTAGGGTCTTGTATAGTCCATTTCTATCCCATGGTTGGGAAATTAAAATTAAATCAAACTTCATACATGATATATGCACTCATGAAGGGTAGAACTGTCTTGGAAGTGACTTTCTGGTTTTTCCTATATTCTAAGATGTGGGAGGAAATATTATTGGTAAGGATAGTGGCCCAATGATTGGAACCCATTCGACTAAAAAATATTTGTATTAGGGTACCTGAAAATCCTACACATCATAGCAGCAATATAGCAATACAAACCACCAAGAGAAGAAATGGAGTACATACCATTATCATCATGTTTGCGCTTGGTGGGGTTGTGTCTCCATTTCTTTACCGGCTTTGATTCTAGCTTTTTTTCCTTTGCAAACTGTTGAAGGAAATTCTTATCATACACCTTTGGTGGGTCGGGTATATGATACATTCTCTTGAAATATTCCACCTTGAAAAATCTCAAAACATTAATTAACAGACAATAAAATCACTTGGGGACTCGAGACCATCAATACCACTATGACATAGTCATAATTAAAAAAACATGAGTTCACGTGATTTTCTTTGAAAAATCAGTGCTTAATTAATATCTCGCATCACAAAATTCCTTTGAAGAAAAACTTAAAAGACTTGAACTTAAAAGTTCTTATCGGTAGATTTAAGATATCGGGGCATTTGAGGGGAAAGCATAATTTAAGTTTTGTGATGTGATAATAATACCGTGATTGAAAAACTTGTAGAGTGAGTGAATCCATAATAGGCTTGCGATATTGCGATTGCAATATATCACATCAGGGATTTAGAGCAAGCAATATGAATGGTACCGAGATAAATTTGTGATTGCTCAACAATGATAGTTGACATGGCATAAAGGTGGGTCCTACCAATGGAATTTATAATAACGCCCATCGGAAAGCTTATCCTCTATTATCATTCCTTTTGGTTTAAAGCTTTTATGAAAATTTTCTTATGTGTTCGGGCGACATTGCATCACACATTTTCAATAGAGCACTTTGAGTGTTGCTACCTAGAATTGTGATATGTGGTATGTTATGGTGTTTTTTTTTGCATTTATTTAATTCCTTCAGCCAATAGGATCCCATCTTATCTTTCAGATATCAACGTTGTTTCCTATAAAGAATAAAAATGTTTTTTTGTCCTAAAAGAAAAAATGAAAAAGGGTCCCCATTATTTCCTAATGTAACTATATATAAATAATGGGGGGGGGAAGAGTTTTTTTAATAGCACAACACAACCCTCATAAAAATACTTGTAAAAATATATAAGACTACGATGATGGGACACGTATTCCAAGCTGAATGGTGGGGAAAAATCCTATTGGGTGTTCATTCGGTTTATTATGGCTAAGGAAATTGGCAAAGGCAAAGGAAAAGGCAATGGTAAAGTCATGAGCCATTAATTGGAATTTTATTTAAGACAATAATGGAAAATTGGAGAAAAGGATGGTGAAAAGTCACATGTTGCATGTGAGGAGGAAAATGAAGGAAAATAATGGAAAATAAAGAAAATAAAGGCCTCATTAATAAAAAGGCTTCCGAGGATCAGGTGGGAAGGCTTGGTCAGTCCAATTATGGATTTGTCATTATTTTCTCTCTCTCTCTCTCATACTCTTGAGCACTTAGTGTATTCTTGGAGCACTCTTGTAGAGTGTGGCATACTTAGATTTGGATCAAGAAATAAAAAAAAAATAAGGAAAGAGGAAGAGGACATTGAGATTAACATCTAAAACAAGTTCTAAGTGCAAGTACCGAGTTGCATGTATGTTTTCCTCATAATTTTTGGCATGCATGGGTATGTATGTGGATTTCCTAGCCTTTCCATTTCGTCGACAACCATGGTATTGTGGGTTCTCATCATTCATTTAGCTGTTGTGTTGAGTTATTAGTTCCTAGAAGCCTTGGTTGGACAAGCGCTTTGGAAGCCTGGTGGAGAAATGTGGGTTGAGTTACTAGTCCTAGAAGCCTTGGTTAGAAAAACACTTTGGAAGCCCTAGGTGGGTTGAGTTACTAGTCCTAGAAGCCCTGGTTGGAAAAACGCTCTAGAAGCCCTGTAACAGCTGGGGTTGAGTTACTATTCCTATAAGCCCTAGTTGGAACAAACACTCTTGAGCTATGGAGTAGCTTGAATAGAGACCAATTCGTGATGATTAGTGATGTCTGACTGTGAGGCAGAATCATTGGTTTGGGGTTCAGACGATGTGGTATCTGGAGCCCTGGTTTGGTGTTGATTGATGTGTTTGATAAAGTACCACATTCATGCTTGGAATATGGCATGGGGGTGATAGGATAAAGTGAGACTTGGCTTATCTAATCTATGGTCGAGTGGAACGTGGAAGTCCCATCTACGGTTGGTTTTTACATTTAGTGATGAAGAGTTCATTTCTCTGGTATTCGGTCTGAAAATATACTAGTTTATGTATGGATTTCATTGCTATTGTATTCATGGTATCTCTATCGTTACCTTGTTGGTTATAAGAAAGTATTTGATCAGTGATGATGTATGGCTCTATTCATGTTTTTCCTATAAATGATTATCTCACCCATTTGTTTAAATCTATTGTTCATACTTGTAGTTGCTATATTTGTGACATGTTTGATGAAATCCTTGTGATGTTTGGGTGGGTTTAGATGAGTTTTGGTTGATGTGATGGCTTCCATATGTTTGTTTTAATGTTATTTACCCTCTCTTGAAGTTAGAGGAAGTTATGGGTAGTGACCTCGGCTTAGGGGCTGAAAATGTGGCACATATATCGGAGCTACATGCGGAAAATTCGTTGTTTAGGCCTTATCTACAACCTTGACAAGGCTAGTCCACATCTATAGGGTCAATAGCCACTACCTTACCCTTAAAATCATGCGGCTTGACCTCAAAGTGGCTAAAAATCAGTTCTCCCTCAAGGAACAGGGCCCTGGAAAGTTGGGTTACATCTTGGGGATGTCAATGATGCAATGTGAGTTGTGCTTTTGGTGTTTCCATAGGTTCCATTTCGTTAAGGTCATTTAGGAGGTTGAATATCATATTAGTATCCTCCTGTCACATGTTTAGCCTAGTTGGTCGGTTACTTGGGTAGATGTGGTAAGAGGGTGTTACAAATAAGTAGATCATATCTGCATCACTCGGGACTATAGGTGCTAACATATTTGGCGTGGGTACCTATAGTTTTGGATATCATATATCAAAAATCAATAGTTGATATATATATATATATATATATATATATATATATATATATATATATATATACACTCTAGAATATCGACACAAAATTCCCTTAATCTTAGCATAACAACAACGATGTCTCAATGATCATCCATATCAACCATTATTCCACAAAATTGTAGATTGCATTTTCAAATTGGATACATTCTTATTTGGGCTAGAAAAAAATTATTATTATCACCTTATGGTTTCATATAATAAAACAAGAGGTTGTATTTGCAAAAATCCCACAATAAATTCTAGAATTAAGCCTATTTTTTTATTCAACATTTTCCCATGTCCAATTTGTTACATCTAGTGGAACTGAGCCATAATATTTGTCTCTTCTTTTGATTATCATTATATTTATAGAATTTTAAATCTATATCAGAAGGCCTCTTAATGACTCCAATCTATAGGAATTCAACCAAAATGTCGAGATAAACAACCCTTATCGCTCTTGAATCTAAGATGACCTTTCAAACAATTTTTTCCTAACCTTGAAATGAGCTACTGGTTCATATTGAATAGGTCAATAACCTGCAAAAAATAGTAAAAGTACCATAAAATATGCTTTGATGAAAAGGATTCGAGATCTTATGTCCTTAATAACAATATATACCCAAGTGAGGCTTTAATATATTTGTTTGCATATTAACATAGTACAGAGTATATGGCACGGTTGGAATAAGGAATTACTGAGAGGGGGGGTGAATAAGTAATTGTGAGACTATTTAAATTTTTACCGAATATGCTTTTAGTTATTTCCTCTATTGTTTGCTACTTATGAGAGAATTCATTCATAAATAAAATGAACAGCAAACTTGAACCTTCATAAGTTCAAAAAATCTTTCACATGAGAAAAACACACACACATTGACACCGATATTTTTCACGTGGAAACCCAAAGGGAAAAAACCATCAATTTGTTTTTTTTTAAGATGTAAATTAAGCACCTACTTAATTACATCAGTTTTTTTGTGAGCACCGACTCACAGGAGGCACCGACCCCCTTTGGATAGAAATAACCTACTTGCGAAGAGGCACCAACCTCGTTTGATTGTAGGACAACACCTATTCTTTGCATTGTTCTCCTTCTCATACAATTGTACAACTAAAATCAGAGGCATATACAAATAAAAAAAAAATACCAATTTGATAGGTCATAGAATCAACTTCTGCTCTCATTTCTTTGTTTTTCCACAGACTCCTTTGGTCTTACACAACAACACTTCTATCCTCTACCCACAACAACATATATTTAACTCTCTTCCTTCTCACAACGCGCTCTCTGTTGAATTCCTTTCAGCCTCACTCTTGTCCTCATTTCAAAACTCTCTCACAGTTCATGCTCCTAAACTCATTCAAAAATTCTCTCTTGTTCCCACCTTGATTGATGGAAGTCGATGGTTTTGATCCCCTGCGGCAAACTGCACCATGTTGTTTCTACTACAAGTTTCAACACTTCTTGTGTGTACCTTTTCATGTCTTCCCTTGCTGTTGTTGCTTCTGCTTGTTGAATTATGTCATGGTATTAATCGTAAGAATGGGATTTTGAGTTCTTCGCTAACTCCTTGTGTAATACTCTATACTAATATTTAATCTCAGTTCGCTTAAGCACTCTTTACTGACTTTCCATGCTTATTTATTACTTTCGTGAGCTTGACAGCTCATAGGAATGACAAATCTGTTTCTTATTTAAATTAGAAATATGTGCATGGGATGAAGAACATAGCTTTATTTATATCATTAGTTCTTCTTTTTGAACCATTGTCCTTGTTGCCTTGTCTCAGTGCTTCATACATTTTTTACTAACTCCAAATACCAACTTTGTTGCTTTGGATTTAATCTATAGCTGTTGACCCATTAATTCTTTTAATTCACTGTAATTTTTCCATCGAAGTGACAACATATCATAACTCATATAAAATGAGTGTTACGAAATCACATAGCTCTGTTCCTTTATCCCCTTGGTTATTAGCTCTTGGTTCCTTTGGTCCACAAAGCCATGTGCCAGACAATATCAGAGCCCCTTCTATTGGAACATGTTTCAAATGTCATTTCCATTGGAGTTACGAGGTCCTTGTACTCTGATATCCTAACCTCTAATATGGCGCCATGCTTACATCATCCCTCCACATGGAATCTCCTGAGTGATGACACGTGTCATCCTGGTTTGTTCCATTAGTCCCCCGAAAATTCCATAACCAACTTCCATGTGTTCACAACTATTTCCATGTCATGATTATGTCATGTTCCACTTTGACTCTTGTTGGCTCGAGGGGTCCTGACCCAGGTTCGGAGGTTAAGGTTTGCCAACAAACCCCTATACTACTTGCCCTTTTGATAGTGACTAGCTTGCGCAGGCCAAAGTCTCACCCGAAGCAGTATGGGAGGGTGCTGGAACTAGGTTTCTGCACCCTGGGAGAGGGTAGGTAAGTCAAGAAGAGGTGTGTTTGACTTCACAATTACCAGATCATATATCACGGAACCTAGATCTATAGATCCCATCGCATCCACCACTAGAAAATTTGGCCCAATTTCCGACGGCCACTTCATTGCTATTCCGACACATAGTTGTCGCAAGAGCGATAGTTCGAGGACAGAAAAAACGTGGTTCGCCATGACGTCGCAATTCCAATGCCTTGAAAAAGTGTCGCAATACCAACACTATTTCCGTTGCTTCCAAACAAACGTCGCTCTTCTGACGTCTCTCAAATCGTCGCTCTTTCGACGTTTGTAAACTGTCGCAATTCCGACGAAATGTGGTCCGACGTTTTTAACGTCGCTCTTCCGACATTTGTAAGCTGTCGCAATTCCGAAGAAATGTGGTCCGATGTTTTGAACGTCGCTCTTCTGACATTTTTATACTGTCGCTCTTCCGAAATTTTTAAGCTATCGCAATTCTGACGCATTACAAAAGCGTCGCAATACTGACCCTAGGAAGAATTGTTACAATATCAACGGACGTCACAAGACCGATGAAAATGGAAATCGTTCAAGACGTCGGAAGACCGACGCTTACAAAGCGTCGGTATACTGATAGCGGGTTCAATTTAAAAAAAAAAATGAAACTTTAAAACAGGATAGTAAATCTCCAATATTTGTTATGAATTGTGGGCGTTCCAATGACCGTGAAATATTAATATAATAAACCACCCTGCAGTGCTTCGACTATAAACAATCATATAAACATGGCTCTGTATTTCAAAAAACAGGTTTAAAATAGAAACAGAACAACATTTTTTTTTTCCAATTGTTATGAACATAATTCGACCGTGAAATATTAATATAATAAACCACCCCGCAGCGCTTCGACTATAAACAATAATTTTTTTTTCACAAGATAAAAAACGTTGTTTTGAATATATTATATGAAGAAAAATAGTCCATGAAGTCATTACATTTTCACATCTGAAGATTGGAACCCAAATATCCATCTAGAAAAGTGGAAGTCCCACCCCAGACAATGATAGAAAAATACCCCATGTCACATACAGGGACATGATATAAAAACCAGTAACGGTCCACATGGAGATTATCGACAATCTGAGAAAGCATCCAAATATGCCCGAGGCATCTATAAGAAAGTGAAATAGCAGTATGTAGAATAGTAAAGCAACAGATAGAGTACCGACGCCCATTGTTCCAAATACAAATTAAAGTACCCAAAATCCTTGAACAGAGAAAAACGCTAATCATGTGAGGAGTGTGATATGTCCAAAATATAAAAAGACCATCAGACCATATCAATAAACCAGCAACATAGACCAGCATCGCTAGTTTTGAAGGCAGAGTGATAACCTGTCAACACATAAAATAGTATCATAAAGCGGATATAGGAAATGTGCAGAGACATGTACTGTTGATATACGCCTCACACAGAAAGCATCCATGATAGAGAAAAAATATGTATAAACCCAGGGTCGATTGTATGTTCTGGCTCGCTTGTTCCCGGAAATAAAAACCATCTGCAGAAACCCAGGCTCGCTTGTAAGATTAGGCTCGCTTGATTCCAAAATTGGTAACCATCTGTTGCATCCGAGATGTAAGGTTCAGGCTCGCTTGTTTCCATTAGTAGCCCGCTACAACATCCACCCTGTTCATAGCAAAAAGGTTCCTATAGATATACAGAGAAAGAGTATAATACGTAGACCATATAAACATGGCTCTGTATTTCAAAAAACAGGTTTAAAATAGAAATAGGGCAACATTTTTTTTTCCAATTGTTATGAACATAATTCGACCATGAAATATTAATATAATAAACCACCCCGCAGCGCTTCGACTATAAACAATCATATAAACATGGCTCTGTATTTCAAAAAACAGGTTTAAAATAGAAACATGGCAACATTTTTTTTTCCAATTGTTATGAACATAATTCGACCGTGAAATATTAATATAATAAACCACCCCGCAGCACTTCGACTATAAAAAATCATATAAACATGGCTCTGTATTTCAAAAAACAGGTTTAAAATAGAAACAGGGCAATATTTTTTTTTCTAAGTAAAGTTAATATATTAACAGTGGGAATAAAATTACAGCATGACCGAAGTCAAAAACATTGCCCAGACTTATGGAAAATTTGTCATCAAAAAATCAAAAAAGAAGACTGCCCTCATATGGGGAAACCAGTCTTGAACGTTTACATAATTCCAAAATATTACAGAGGTCCAGCACAGTAATATAATCTAAAACATGCCCAATTAAGTGGGCCACGAAGCAAGAAAACCAAATTAACCAAAATACTCCTCTGGTGGTTCCTCGACGATTCGGCACCATTCTTCGGAAGGTCCAGGATCGCCAGGTGCTATCTCCACATTCATGCCACCGCTCCCCTCCTGAAGGCCTGAATGCTGGCCGGCTTTTTCTAAGCTCAAACCTGCTGGACGAGTGCATTGTTCCTCGACTTGGGCCTCCTCAAGGAAAACCACGATGATTGAAGCTGTGATTCGTGGGCAGTTCAGAGAGAAATTAAAGGAAAAAAGTGCAGTGTGTGTCGTGGGAGCAGGTGAAGCAGTGGGGAAATGAGGAGCAGGGGAGCCCATACGGTGGCCAGATCCTAGAACTCGACCCCGCCCACTTCTAGTGTTTGGATAGCAACCTGCGTAATAATCACTGGACATGCCGGAAGACGACTTGGTTGAAGGGCTGGAGGGAGCGCACAGGGGTTGACCTCTAGTGCTCCCCCTGCAGCAATGCATCATTTGACGTAGGTGAGGCATGGGTGCAGTCTCAGCAGTGGGAACAAGATGAGACAGAGAAGCAGGATTCCAAGAAACCGAGGAAGACAGACATAGAGCAAACCGAGAGAAATGCAGATTTGCACCAAGGTCTAAGCAGCTGTTCAGCTAGCCACTTCTCCTTCTCGTCACAGTGAGCAGGTAGTGTAACCCAGCAACCGGAGAGCATCTGCAATTCAAAGGTTGCAGCTCATCTGAAAAACCATAGCGAAACGCCATTTTATCAACCCGACTGCAATGGCATCGAAGAACGTCCGTCATAATTAATCTCTCATTGATGAGAGCCGAAGGCCGGATCATATTGGAGCATGCGGAATCACTAACAGGAGTGGAGGTCCGATCTTGAACAATGTTAAAACTTAATGAGATTTGATGTGAAAACCTTGGAACTTAATTGAACAAGATTAAAAATTAATGTGATTGATATGAAATCACCACATCCATGTCCCATCGCCTTAAATTCCATCGAATGCACCCGCATCCAGGAACAGGGAAACTTTTGATTGAGGACATGTGGCAAAAATTGATTGGAGCGGATCTTTTTTTGGGCCGCTCGCGCAGTGGAAATCCGGACTCGAAAAATATTAGGGCGAATTTGGTAAGAAATTCGCGTCACAACTCTCCCTCCGTACGCCAGCCCAACGTCGGACCCAAAAAAGATTAGGGCGGAATTCATTTGGTTTTCATGTCACAAAATTGGCCGACGTTAGAAGGCTATTTTGGAACGTGAATTTCGTTTGAATTATGGTTTATCGCTGTTTGAAGTCCGGCGGGCTCGACTTAAGAACAATTTTGTTTGATCCCATCTTATAAAATTTGTGTTGGTTTTCTTTTATAATACACATATTTATAATAAATCATGGGAATACCACACTAGTAAACATGTGGAAAAGTTATATAAATTATTGAGAACAATCATTTTTATGTAAAAATATCCAAATGTGCTTTTGGGAAATAAGAATTCGAGTATTTGGTTCATATTTTTTTAAAGGAAGGAGTGAAGTTGGAGCCTCAAAAGATGCAAGCTATTATAAAATGACCTATTCCTAAGAAAATCAAGGTTCTTAGAAGATTTTTTAGACTTACATGATATTATTGATCAATTGTTAAGAATTATGCATGCATTTCAAGTCCACTCACATATCTCTTGAAGAAAATATCATTTATATGGAATGATGAGGCTACTTTGGCATTCTCTCTTTAATGGATGCCATGTCTTCTACACCAACATCGGTTGCACCTACTTTTGGTAAAACATTCATAGTAGAGTGTGAGGCACTAGGACAAGGAATTTACGTAACATTAACACAATAATGGATATCATTGGCTTTTAAAAGCAAGGAATTCAAAGAAAATATTTGGTGAAATCTACGTATGAAAAATAAATGGAAGCAATATTACATGCAATAAAAATGGGGATAGTATATCATTGGGAGGTACTTTAAAGTCAAGATATACCATGATAGCATAAAGTATTTTTTGAAGCTATGGATTTCATTGGAAGATTAACAAAAATGAGGAGAAAAATGCAAAGTTTTAATTTTGAGATAATCTACAAAAAGGGTAAGGAAAATTTAGTACATGATGCTCTTTCTAAAATAGAAGAGGCCTCAAATTTATATCCAATTACATTTTCTATTCCTAGGTGGCTAGAAGAAGCTTGCCATAATGGAAAAATGACAATAGTGCTAAACAAAAACTAAAATTTATAAAGGATGGGATGTACTCTATGGAGCATTGGGAGTGAAAGAGACATATACTTTGGTGCAAATGTAGAATATTTTTATGCACGCAAGCATATTTGAATAAAAAAATATTAAGGGAGTCCCATGTCTCTCTGATGGTAGGACGCAGGGTTCCTTAAAACAACTCAAAGGATCAAAAAATATATTTTGGGAAGGAATGAAGAAATATATTCAAAATTTCGTAAGAGAAGGTCAGGTTTGCATAATAAATAAAAGAGAGATAGTAAAATCTCTAGGGTTACTTCAACCATTCCACATACATATTCAAAGACTAGAAGATATATCAATAGACTTTATTACAAGGTTACTGAAATATAAAGGTAAGTATTACATTTTTGTGGTCATTTATATAGACAAATTTTGTAGATTTTTTTGTAGAGCTCAAAGTACATAAACAACAAGCCAAGTGGCAGAAGTTTCCGTGAAAGAAATTTACTTGTATTGAAGATCACTATTCTAGGAATAAGGAGTTATTTTCTCCAAAAATAACCCTAGCCAAACATTGACAATGCATCAAGGATATCATTCTATGCTTCATAAGTACATATGTCCTACTTCTAAATCATGTATTGGAAGTGGTTGTTTTGCTGGAAATTATTCACCAGTTGGTTTCATACCAAAGTCTTTTTCTCATTTTCAACATCCAATACATGAAAAAGATAATGGTTTAAAACAACATAAATATTTGAAAATTTTGCAAGAATTGTCTGGCACACTTTGAATATGAATTTTGAAGTCAAGTGCATGATGTTGTATAGGATCAAGTGTCATTTTGAATACCAAATGTTTCACAAGAAACTTCTCAACATGCTACCATGCAGTAAGGATTAAATGACAATATTGCATCAACTATTTCCATAATAAAAGTGCACCTCGACCATAAGACTAAACAACTACAAATGTTGTAGATCTAAAAAGACCACACAATCAAATGTATTCCACAAGGCCAATACTGTATGAAAAATTAAAAGGAGTTTGCAACCAAAAATACCTTAGGTAACTAATTCAATTAGATACACCAAACCATCAGTAAAAAGGAAAACCAACCTACTCAAAAGGCAAGCATTTACCTCCTTTGACAAAATTTTGAGTTCCGAAACAAGGGCCTTTATTGTCTTGTCAATGCCCCTAGTAATTTGAACGGGGTTTGCACCTGTTGCAACGACCTAAACAAAAAGATTTCATTTCAAATTATTTTCCACAAATTTAAGATACAACCATTGTCAGTTTTGTGTTTCATAACAAGCTCATAAATTTTGACAAAAGAACCAATTTTTTTTAATACCTGATAGCAATTTTTTCACTCAAAAAATATCTTAGACTGAATAAGCCCAACCCAAAACTAAAAAACCAAACACCATAAGATCCTACAAAAATGAATAGATGATCTTAATCCAGTACTATCGACAAAAAGTTACCTTTACACCCTCAATTATTAAACCCTGTGTAAGAACAACAGATGTTGTGGTTCCATCCCCAGCTAAATCATTTGTCTTTGTCGTAGCTTGCCTTACCATCTTGGCCCCAATATTTTCAACTGGGTCCTCTAATTCAACCAATAAAAAGGCCAAAACCATAGCATTGAGATACATTTCATTACACTGCCAATAACAATAAAATTTGACTCAGCCATAACCCTTTCCTTTTATTGTTGTGAAAAGATTTATGCATTACTCTAATGTGGCTAGTCCATAGGCCAAGTAGACCACTGGGTAACAAACATGTTTCCTTTCACCTTTGAGTTTTCAAATTATGCCTACCAAATCTAAGACATTTAAGAGGGGGAACTAATACAACGTTAAAAAGAAAACCAGAGCACACATCTACAAATTACCTCCCTAGCTACTGTCACACCATCATTAACTATTTTCGGAGAACCATGCTTGCTCTCCAAGACAACATTTTTCCCTTCGCCCCAAGGGTGACTCCAACAAGATCAACAAGTTTGTTCACACCGCCTACAAGACAAATTGACAATGCTTTCAGTAAGTGTGCAATTGAATGCCAGACCATATGCCAAAACAACCCTCCATGAAAAATTAAAATAACACATTAAAATCTAATATAAGTGGACAAGGAAAGATCCACCGCAGTGAAGTTTCACGTGCAGGTGACCTTCCTTTAAACATAATTTTTTCTCTGACTTGCAATTTTTTTGTCACTGAGCCATCCTTGTTGAAGTACAACTCCTTTTCCATAGCTCTTGTATTAACTACCTTCTCTCTATTGCGTAATCTCAGAGTCCCTCTTCTTCTTTAGCGATTAAAGGAAATGGGTGAAAAAACTGAAAGAGAAGACAATTGTTTGCCATAATTATCAAACATTGCACCCAACTTCTTCCCCTTTCCATTGTTACCCAATGAGGTATATGTGGCAATTGTTGTCATACTACCAAAAGCAGAGGCGATCTTCTCTTATCCTGAATATAGAATTACAAGATCTTCATATTAGTATGAACCTTAAAAAACATGACTCCCATTGCTAAAAACCACTTTTAAGTTGTAACATGCAAACTAAACAACTATCGCAACTTTTGGAAACTTCTGGAGCATTAAGAGAGAAACAACCAAAGAGAAATACAACCACAATCCTCATTTTAATGAGACCGGACTATATATTTGCATTAAGATAATATAAAGAAATCATGACTATATTAAGGCCAACACAAAACAATCTTTAACCAATGTCTCTCGCGGCCTTCAGGTTGCCATGCTAGAGGTTGCATATTTTTAATTTAAATTATTGACCTCTTGTGCCCATCTATGAATGCATCCAATGGGATATCTACATCAAATGCTCCTTTATATCCCCAAAAACAAATTCCCTACTACAAGAGCACCAATATTGATGGATCACCCCACACCATCCCACCCACTAGAAACGGTGAAAAAGGAAACCCGAGAAAAATTCTAAAATATCTCAAGATGACTATATGGGTGGTTCTTATGAATCAACCAACCATTCAGAGCATGCTCATCAATCCAAACCATGAGTATTATGTGACGATATTCAAGCAGGCACTGAATCGAATTTCTAAAGCTATGCTAGAGAAACCCTAAACTCTCACTGAAAAAATAAAAATATAGTCAGCAACAAAGATGATCACACTCTGGGTAGCCTTGGAGGCTATTTGGGGGTGATGAGTCCAATAGGTCTCAATGAATTGTTGCCTTCGCCAGGGAATACTATTGCAGTGGAATTTGATACTATTTTGGATGTTGAATTTCACGATCCTAATGGAAACCAGTACCTTCAGCTCTAGTACCTATTCACAAAAGAGGGTGCCATAGTCATTCATGCATGCAGAGAGGGTGAATTGCAGGCATTGCAACAGGAAGTGTTGTTGTTGTTGCATTGGCCACTAGATTGTTTGTCTAGTTCTGTTACAAGTGCAGAGTATTGAAAAGGACAGACAAATTTAGTTCAGATATTGTGAAATTTCCTCGGAAATTCACCTACAAAGAGCTCAGCAATGCTATGAAAGACTTTTTTTGAATGTGATTGATAATCGATAATTGCAAGCAAGGGTAATCCCCTTGTGAAACCCAAATTTCTGAGCATTTTCTAAACTTGATGACAGAGTCATTGTAATGAACAAGCGCCTAGGTCCATATTACGTCCAAATCTACCAAGCACCAAGATCTATAAAAAAAATCCACAATATCTACGAACTAAGAAGAAGAGGCAGAAAATGTATTTTTCTTACCTGTTCGAATAATGGTTGGGGTTTACGTCACGGAAAAAATTTGACAGAGCCCATGTAGCATTTCTTATCATTGAAATTCTGGCAGTATCATTCAACTAGGCAAGCACCTGCCTCAGAGCTCCATGACTGAGGGAAAGATCCCTAAATGTTGTAGAGTCTCCAACAATATTTCCCAAAGCCCAAACAGCCTTACACGAACACCAATTGAACTCAAAGTTGGGTACTAGTTTTTTAAATCAAATTCCAAAATTACAGACATATAAATATAGTTGGGAGGAATAATTTTATGCCTTTAAAATAAATGTGCTACCTGTTCTCGAACATTATCATTCCCAGAGGTAAGAAGTTCCACAAATATAGGCAGTGCCCTGTAATCAATCACAACCTTTGTATTCTCAGAGGTTCCTGAGACTATATTAGTCAAAGCCAAAGCTGCTTAAACTGCATTATCAATCACAAGGTATCACCATCAAAGCTATAATTTTAAGATAACACTTTATCTACCATTGAAACTATAATTTTAAAATAGATACACCTAGTGATATAGACACCTAGTGAGAGTAGAGGTTAGGAAATTATAATAAGAATTATTACAAGATATCACTCACAGTGCAGTTGATTGTTCATTGTCTGCTGTAACTATAATTTTAAAGAAGACACACTTAGTGATATAGACACCACCAAGTAAGAGCAGAGGTTATGAAATTATAATGAGAATTATTTCAAGATATCATATTACTCATAGTACAGTTAATTGTTTATTGTTTGGTGTAATAATTGTTTATTATTTATAAACACAATTAAACATATTATGAGGGACGGTGATGAAATTGACAACGGTCTCATAACAAACCATAATGGGCACATCCCCTGGCAAGATAGACTCTGAATAAGAAAGAAAGAAAAACAAAGTGATTACTTACAGGATCATAGGCTTCCTGAAGAACAAGATCCATAGCAGCATCTGTAACCCCTAAAGCAACACCTCTCTCTGCAAGACGAATCGCTACATCTTTCATATGTATTCTAGCAAATTTTCTGAGTTCATCACGAGAAAGAGGATCAAATACAACTATCTCATCAACTCTATTCAATAGCTCTGGCCTGAAATGTCTTCTAACATGCAAAAATATTCAAAGGCATGTCAAAGCACTGCAGCCAACTTCGTGATAAAATTATATGAAAAATATGCATACACAAAGTCCAGGAGAATGAAACGGCAGGTATATTGGTAGCTTCCGAAATGCAGCAACTAAAACGGTAGGTGTATTGGCAGTTGCGGAAATGCAGCTACTAAAACAGCAGGTCTGTCGACGGTTGCAGGTGTGTGGATTGTTGCTGGTATTTTTAGACCGATTCCATGGAAATATACCAGAAACCAGTGGTATGTAAAACCTATAAGGTAACCCAAGAGACTGTGACCGTCAGATTAAACAAGTAACAGGTGTCGTGCCTAGATAAGAAGTGTTGATGAAAAAAAAGATTGATTTCTTTCATAACAGAAGGCCTATCGGCCTAAATATCTAGGACATGTGGCACTCCATGATAAAGACACATGGTGTGTGGATTTGAGTTTTTCAGGTGGTCAAGTGGGCTGAAAATAGGTGAAATGTGGCACCACTCAGAGATTGACATGTGCCAATTGGTACAAGTGGTAGATAATTGGCATGCTCAAACAACGAGGTGATGCAGGAATGACATGAGGGAGAAAATATCAGAAAAGCCCCAAATCTGGAGAACTAAAGCTCATCACCAACCCGAGATTGACAACTTTACATGATGTAACCTATGAAATCGTAAATGGAGAAATCATAGTAACAATAAAGTAACCTATGTAACAATAAATTCTGATTCATCCTGGGAGTGGTAATGGGAGAAATCATAGTGAACAACAGGAAACATGCAGAGTTGCTTACAATCAAATAGATGAAAAAACACATACAAAAAACCTAGATAATAATCATGAACAAGTTTAATATTGAATTATGAACTGTAAAGGAACTTACAAAATGTGACATTACGAACCTAGTCAAGCGCACAAGCAAAAATATCCTGGACATGACCCTGGTTGACAAGTTTTATTGCTCATGATGCAAGAGGATTTGTACCTGCACTGCCAAGTCAATCAAAATCCATCATTATCTATACAATAAATACAAGTAATTGATGTAGTATTTTTTACTCTAAGATGCTTTCTTATGATAATGTTAGAACATATGTTGAAAATGTCAAAACATACCTGAATAAGCTCCTCTTCGTTTCAAGAACAATTTATTGGAATCGCATGAACTTGGAACAAGCCTCCCACGATCTGAAAGAGTAGCAACTAAGTCAACAGTGACTTTTTTGTTGCTACGCTGGATCGAGGGAGGTTTACTCCAAGATTAAATCGCTCCAATAAATTATTCTCTACTAAACAGGGCCAACCACGTGAAGGTGGAAGCTCTTATGGCCCCTCCCCCCCCCCTCACATCACTCTCAATTCCCCAATACCCAATCTATATTTCATTTTTTACTTTCATGAGCATAAAAAAAAATATTCAATAACTAATAAAAAAACAATTCAACAAAAAGTATGCAAGGAAACATTGAAATTAGTGCTTGACATAAAAATAGTATGATAAATGAGTTTTTTATATAACGCAAAAAACGTTCCAATTATGGTAACGTTTGTCTTATAATAATACAATATTTTACATTATCAAATTTTCTTTTTCTTCTTCCTATTTCTAAAGCTTCTAATTACATCATCAATATCATCGTGCTCTACTCCTGTTTTGTGCCTTTCCTGCACTGCCGACCTAGTTGCGTAGTCACGATGTCTGGTCTCATCCAGTGACGAGGCATCACCTACAAAAACAGATAATATTAAATTTTAATTGTCAGTTTTTAAATATCATTGAACTAGTTCGGTAATATTAATAAAAAAAATTTCAATGAGATTATTTACCTGGTGCACCAGTTGTCGTCGTTGGGACTGTTGCCCTGTCTTCCTCTCTGGTGGTAAGATCCTCAAGGGAAACATTCTCTGTCATTTAAACAAAAAAAATTATAAGGACAACCATCAAGGTATAATTAGAAAAAATTATAAGTGGAAATTAATTACCGTCACGGCCCTCACTGATAGTAGCATTGTCGGCCTGGTCCCCACTACAATGATCAGGTTGCACGTGAGGATCATCTACATCTGGCTCTAAAACTAGGTTATTTGCCTCGTCGGTAGTGCTGCTCCCCTGATTTAAACAAAGTTGTTAGACATTAAATTTATGGACGAAAACAAACATATTGAAAGGCTAATGTTTTACCTTATCAGGCATTCTGGATCTTGGGACCTTCCCCAAGCTTCTGCGACGTTCAACTACGGCTTGATAGCCGAAATGAAAAGAGATATTTTTATCTTCCTCTGTAGTTTCTGTTCCGAAGTCATCACCCTACATTACATATGATTGTGTATTTTTAATCATATTTGATAGGATTACAAAAATGTTGGAAGGCGATACAATTAATTATAAGATGTTTAGCTACTTAATTACAATTCTTGCGACTAATTTCAAGTAGCCGCCCTGGCCTAGCTTGTGATGGCCCTTTTTTTCAATCCTAGCTTTGGTTGCCTTTGAGGTGTCAGGCAACCTAGCATCAAAAGATTGAAGTCAAATATGACGTAGCACACTTTTATTTTAGACATAGAGAAAATTAAAGCTATTGAATTAAAGTTGTAATTTACCTTGCGGGTCCACTTGGCATTTTTCCTTCTTTCTTTGCCCTTTTCTCTTTTCCGTCATGGATGAGTGCTCTCCACTCACTCTCTGGAACTGTGAGAGGATGCTCGTATCTAGGGTTAAATTGCAATTGTGTCCTATAGGTGTCCCTGGTATATTTCAAATATTTTCCGGCTACCCGAGCCATCACTGTTCTGTCAAATGTGCCGACCCCAAAAAGGGCTTCTAGATAATCTAGAAGTTCTTTTTTCAGGTTGGAATTCTAGGAATTCCACCTTGTGCGTATGGTTGGGCCAAAAATTACCAACGCATGGCTCTCCAAAAGGATGTAGAACTCATTGTTTCCTACACAGAAAAAAAGAAAGATATTATCATTAATTTAAAAATAAAAATCATGATAAATATGTTTTAGATAGAGTACATGAAATAGTTAAAATATTAAAATTTACCTAGGAGTTGTACGTGCTTTATAGGGACACCTTCATCATTCACCAACAACGTGCCATTAATGGTCCCTGTGGAGCTGACACGTGTAGCTCCAAGAAATGCAATAATGTAGTTGGCCATATCAGCCTCATCACTGCCAACACGTTCAGCGGTTGGCTGGGTGTCTGCTTGGGCAGGGTGTGTTTTTTGGCTGGCACCTAAAGGAGTAGAAGGTGTACGAGAGGGTTTCTGGTCAATCTCTTGCCCTTGTGTCCCACTACCACCAACACCGGGTTCAGCAAGTGCCAGAAAACGCTACATACAAAAGAAATTTTTGTTAGTTTAGTCAATGTAAAAATTAAAAATCAAACTATCACAATTCATCTCATGCAGAAAAAAAATATCCTTTTGACTTTTTATTATTACATGATATGTTTCTAGCTGGGTCATAAGTTGTTTTATCCTCTCTTCTATTTCAGGTGTTTGAGGCACATCTATCAAAGTATTAAATTCTGACCTTGCATCTCGTGCCTTTTTTCGCAACAAGAGCGCTGGAGATAGGGATGAAGAAAGCTCTTCCTCAAAGAGGGAATCATCAGGCGTACCATGGCTAGGTGTCTGCATATTTGAAAAAAAATAATATTATTTCAATTATGTAAATAACTAAAATACCTGAAGATAGAGCAATGCTGGCACTTTACATGTTCTTCCGCTGGCCACTTTCCACGATCATCCCGTCTCGGAGTTGTTCCTGTATTGCCCTGATCAGTCTGCCACATTGCAATAAAATTATAAATGTAAAAACTTGAAAACAATATCTAACTTGAAAACAAAAAATAAAACTGAAATAATTTCTAATAAGACACCAGAAGATAGAGTTAGAGTTTCAAATATGCCTTGCATTGAATTCAGTCCTAGAAACATGTCATTTCACATTAAGGCACCCAAACAACAGACGAGTTGAAAATGAAGACCTTATTGAATATATTGTTGTAGCAACTTCTAGTAAAATTGTTGTGAAGACCTTGAGGACATTTTTGGAGCAACATTGTTGAAGCTGATGGTATAGCATTGTTGGAGACGATCTTGAAGGGCCTTGAAGTGAAGCTTTTGGAGCAACTATTGAAAAATCCTTAGAGCATTTAAGTAAGGCACTTTCTATCTTCCATCACCTTTTTCCTTTCAATATCCTTTAAACGATTTTGTTGATATTTAATGTTTGGAATCACGTTATAATTCCTTGATTATATGTGTTTGGGGACTTTCCCTTTGAAATTACCCAAAAATACCCTGGCAATTTTATCTTCAGGATGCATGTCTGACCCTATTGTTCAATATTTTGATTGATAGTAGTAAACATAGAGAGTTAGGGGGCTCTTGACTTGGTTTGGTTGGGCCATTAGATCCCTAACATCTACTAGGGAGAACCACCCTTGAGTTGGAGGAGAGCTAGGCCGAAGTGAAAAGTTGGTGAGGTGACAATGGGGCTATTGAATTACACATGGTATCACACTTTAGCTTTAGGATTTTATCTTGAGAAGTGCGAGATTTTGCTATATAAATTCTCAAATTGTTTACAACACTATTGTTAAGAACTAATAAGAAGTGATGTTGAGGGGTTTTTGGGTATAAGAAACAATACCATTTAAAAACTAGGGTTCTTAGTCCTTGGCATTCATTCACCTGGGCCTAGGGGCACACAAGAATAATTTCACACTAAACCATGCAAACTTAAAAGTAACTTAACAGATCCATAAAGTAATAATAATCATAATTCCTAATTTCCTATTGTACGATATGATGCAAATTATTCAAACATGAAGCAATGAAGACATGCAACGTCTGAATTTCAAGATTGATGAACCAATACAAGAAGTTAGAAACTACAACTTTGATTCAATACTTTGTGTCCTAACTCTAGGAAGGAATCTAGTTTGTAGTACAGAACATGCATCGTGTATTATCAATTCTTAATTGACAACAACTAAAGGTCATCTACCTCATCAATTCCTTCCCATTTTGTGTTTTTATGTTGTATTCCTTATAAAAGTGTCAAATTTCTCTCAAAGTAAGCAACCACTGAATAAAATAAAAAATAGTTGAGATATGATTGAGAAATGGTCATTTATTTCTTGAAATGATCTTCACAATTTCTTTGGTTGTTTTTCATCTCAAGAAACAAGAAATGACCTAAGAAACTATCGTGATGTAATATAAGAAACAACACGGTGCAATGGCCATTTTCAAAGCCAAATGATGTCCATCGAGGACATGGCCTTTATTTGGTTCCTGTTTCATAGGAGTTTCGGGTAGAAATGGAACTTTGTTGTACCATTTCCAGTAGTAAAAAGGGAAAACCTTCTTTTTCCATGGGAAATAATTTACCTTTCCTTTTTTCAAGATAATCTAAATCACAAAAAATATGAACTATACTGCACACATTCTTGGATAATGTGAAAGTGGAAAAGGAATACCCTACAAAAGTGATGCACACATGTACATTTGAACACTAATAGATTTTTGTAGTTGAAATGCAATGCTTGTTTTCATTTAAATGTAGGGTTTTTAAAGCAAGGAGAAATAATGGCTGCCAATTTAATAAGCATTTATTTGGGAAAATTTTAAATCTTGTATTGGGTGATGAAGATAATAGAGGGTATTGAATCTTGATTCTTGACATTGTGTTTAACTTGAATAACTCAAATGATTATAAATATCAGTGGATGAGTTCTTTTTTTCAAGTATGTCACTCAAAACTCTTATGTCAAAGAATTGTATGATGGCTAGCATTTGCTTGTTTCCCTTTTTTCAGTTCAATGCAAAAAGTATATTAATATATTGGAGCACAAATGATAACTACAATTGTTTGCTCTGTAGTATATCCAGCCCCAAGATTATGAAAATTTTTCTCAAGTGGAGCTATTGGTTATTAATGAAGCAGCTGCAATTCCATTGCCTGTTGTAAAGGCTTTGCTGGGGCCATATTTAGTGTTTCTGTGCTCTAATGTAAATGGGTAATAATTATAAATGAGCCAACCACAATCAAAGATTTTGTAACCATTCGGTTTCCATGGATATTAATGATGATATTAACCCTATATATCAGTGACCTATATCTATATGAGAATGATCTCAACATTGACCTTGATATGGTTGTATGGATGTGACCTTTGGTATGTCATTAGAAAATCCCCAAATCTGGAGAATTAAAGCTCATCACTTTCGATTTGGAGTACTACCCTTGTGATAAAGTTGATGACTTTCGATCTCCCATTCTCTACCACTTTGCACTTCACCTTCAATATAGATCAGACCAAGGGAAATTCGTTACTGGGTGTTGAGATGGATGAGTTTGTCGAACTAAAATCCATAGCTTAAACTTCATGAAACTGGTGGAGTAAAATTCATGCAAGCACAAACACATCTTACACATCCTCTTTGAAACTCATCCGAAAGAACATTGGAAGACACCTAGAGAGAACCCTATATCCTAACACAATCCAATGGAATTGACCAAAAAAACCCAAATAGAGTCAACCCTACTATAGGAGGAAGGGCTTGCAGTAAGAACTTACCATTTTGCAAGAGCTGAGGGCGAATGCTGTTCTGCAAGAGCTGAGGGCGAATGCTGAGGGTGAATGCTATTCTGCAAGAGCTGAGGGTGAATTTTGTTCTGCAAGAGCTGAGGGCGAATGATGTTCTACAAGAGCTGAGGCCGAATGCTGAGGGCGAATGCTGTTCTGCAAGAGCTGAGGGAAAACGCTGAGGGCGAATGTTGTTCTACAAGAGCTGAGGGTGAACGCTGAGGGCGAATGTAGGGCGAATTCTGTTCTGCAAGAGCTGAGGGAGAATGTTGAGGGCGAATGATGTTCTGCAAGAGTTGAGGGCGAATGCTGTTCTATAGGAGCTGAGGGCAAATTCTGTTCTGCAAGAGCTGAGGGTGAATGCATGCGTGACATCAGATGTTAATGTAGTTTTTAATAAAATCATTTTTATGTAGTGCGCATATAAGTGTCGTTATACCAACAGCGGCCAAAGCATCGCTATCGCAACGGCTGCCTCCAAACGTCGCAATTACGACACTTATACATTGTGTCGCACTTGCGACGTTTGGAGGCAGTCGTCGCAATAGAAACACTTTGGGGCATAGTGTCGCAATTGTGATGTCTTCCTCCAAACGTCGCAATTGCGACACTTTGCCTAAGTGTCGGTATTGTGAAACTTTTCTCTAAACGTCGGTATAGCGATGGTTTCGGGCGGGATTGAAAAAATTTGGGGAAATTTCCGACATTTGGTCAAAAGCGTCGGAACCAAGTGTCAGAATCTCTCACAAATGTACTAGTGCACATGCGCAATACCAATTATAATCATAGTAATCAACAGATCATAAATTCACAAAACAATACGCAACTATCACATATATCCTTGCATAAAGTATAACAAACAGATCTAGATCATATGTCAATGCAACATATGAAAATAACATAGTTACTTTCGTAGCTTAACACAGAACCATGCATGACATAGCAGATATCATAGATTCGCATTAACAGATTCAAATATTCCAACAGCCTTCTGCTTTCATTAATCCTTCAGATCCTTGTACAATACCCAAAACCCAACCTACGCACATAGCAACAGGGTCCGCACACAGCAGGACTGAGGATCTCTGCGCACACACCCAGCAGGAGTCCTTTCCCCCAATAACCCAAACAGATCTACTAATTCGTAATTCACATCAATATTTCTTCATCGCTTCCTATTGACTCAAAATGTCCTTCTATTTATAACGATCTAGCCTAATCTTTCCTGTGGTCCACAAACCGTGGTTTGCAGAATCTAAGTCTACCCTTTGACCAATTACAATGCTTTCGGGGCTTTGAACCACCCCAAAACCCTTGCGCTAGACTAAAATATGCCAAAAATATTAAAAAATACTCAAAACTGTCACAATTCGCAGCCTTTGGAGGACCCTGTTCCAACAGTCCCCCAATACAATCTTGTGACTCATCCTGAGTCACTGTGGTGGTGGGGACTCCACCTGCACCTATACCGCTGCTCCAGCCATATAGTCATTTGATCCGATATGGTTTGGGCTGACTACTATTGACATAGCCTGGTAGCATATCACCACACAGGGTAGCTAACCTAACATCTCTGCCATCCATGATCTCCTTAAGTGTGTAGGGACCAAGAAAATGCTGTCGGAACTTCCCGAGATGCTTTGCAAGCTGGATATCATATAAGAGGACCAATTCGCCCTCCGCGAATGTCTTCTGGTGAATATGTCGATCATGCCAGGCTTTATTGTAGGCCTTCTGGACTTGATGATGGAAATTCGTAAGAAATTGATCTTCCTCCAAAGCCATAGCTGCGCTAATCGCTCCTCCATGATGTCAGGTTCTACCATGTTCGTAAATTCTGTGATACGCAGACTAAGAACTATATAATCCATGGGCGTAATGACTTCTTTACCATAAACCATCTTGAATGGGGTTTTTCCTGTTAGCTTCTTGCAGCTTGTTCGATAGGCCGAGAGGACCGATGGGATGCGCACATCCCAATCGCTGCGATCAGCATTGCATACCTTTGTCAGCAGTTTCTCCAATATTTTATTAAAAGCTTCAACCGTGTCATTCGCCTGTGGGTGATATGGTGTGCTCTTTGCATGATGGATCCGGAACTCCTCAGTCAAAGCTTGGGTTGTTTCATTAACAAAGTGTGTACCTCTATCGATCATGAGGATCTTCGGACATCCAAATCCGGTCAGGATTTGTTCAAAGATGAAATGCACAGCAGTATTCGTAGTACAATCCTTTATTGCTTGTGCTTTAGCCCACCTGGTTACATAATCAGTGGCAGTAATAATGTAGTGCACACTTGTGTTCTTCCCTGGTGGGTTGATAGGCCTGATGAAATCGATAGCCCACTTATCAAATGCTTGTAGAGCCATTTGTGGTTGAAGGGGCATTTCATCTTTGCGAGATGGCCTCCCTATTTGTTGGCACGTATCACAGGCTTTACAATAGTCGTGGGCATCACTATGCAGGGTTTGCCACCATAACCCAGCTCTCAAGATCTTTTGCGTCATTTCTTTCCCTGCATAGTGACCTCCTGCTACTCCGTCATGAGCCTCTGCCAAGATAGTGTGCCTTTCATGCTCCAAAACATATCGTTGCAATACTTCATCTGCTCTCATCTTATACGAATGACCTGTGATGATGGTAAAATCTGCTGCCCGGGTGACTAACTCTTTCTTTTGCTGTACAGAGTACTCTGGAGGTGCCGTCCTAGTAGTCAAGAACTGAATGATATCAGCGAAGTGTACATGTACTACCTTAATAGAAAATAGTTTCAGTTCAGGTAATCCATCTCCCAGGTCAGTTTTCTCCTTGCCACTCTCTATTCGGGACAAGTGATCCGGCCTAACATTCAACTTTCCGGGCTTGACGATGATTTCAAAGTCATATTCCTGAAATAGCAGTAGCCATCGACATATTTTCCCCCCCAACACAGGCTTATTTACTAGGTTCTTTAAATATGAATGGTCTGTGAACATTTTGAAGTGTCCTCCTAACAAGTAATGCTGATATTTCTGAAAACCATAGACCATGGCCAATCCCTCCCGCTCTGTGGTGGAGTAGTTACGTTTCACACCAGAGAGTTTCCTACTTGCAAAGGCAACCAAATGGTCAATATCTCCCTCTCCCGGCTGCGTAAGGACAGCCCCGAGAGCAATTCCTGACGCATCGACGTGAACATGAAATACCTTCTCCCAATCAAGAAATATGAGAATAGGTGCTGAGACCATCTTTTCTTTAAGTAACTCGAAGCTATTTTGACATTCGTCATTCCAAAAGAACGAAATATCCTTCTTGAGAAATTTTTCCATAGGGGCAGTAATCAGCGCATAGCCTTGAATGAATTTCCTGTAGTAGCATGTGTGTCCAAGGATCGAGAGCAACTGTTTCTCCATGGTTGGTACTGGCAAGTTTATGATAACTGCGATTTTGGTAAGATCTACCATCAGTGCTTACCGACAGACTGTGTGGCCGAGCAAGATTTCGAAGGGTACACATAAGATACACTTCTTGATATTTAGGGAAATCTGGTGTTTTCGGCAAGCATCCAACATCATGCGCAAGTTTGATACATGTGCCTTTACCAGGCCGAAGACAGTCCAATCATTGAAATACACCTCAAGGAACTTGTGGATGAATTCCTTAAACACTGCGACAACGACCCGCAAGAAGATAGCAGGGGCATTTTTGAGTCCAAACGGCATGACAGTATACTGAAAATATCCACACTCAGTGGCCAACGTGGTTTTACTGCGGTCCTCAGGTGCGATTTTGATCTGATGATATCCTGAGAACCCATCTGTGAAGGAGTATTCTTCCTGTCCTCCCATGCTATCTAAGATTTCGTTTGAGAATGGTGTCGAGAATGTATCATGAACGCAAGCATCGTTCAACCTCCATAGTTCCACACAAATCCGAATCTCCCCCTTATTTTTTTTCTCCTGAACCACCATTGGACTGATCCAGTCCGACTGTTCAACAGGTTCGATGATACCTGGAGCAAGCATTTTATCAAGTTCATCCTTGACCTTTTGCTTATACTTGGGGTTCAACCTATAAGGTTAATGCTTTATGGGCCATGCTTCGGGTTTGAGAGTGATATGCATGACCCCTAAGTCCCCCGTGATCCCCTTAATCTCAGAAAAATTTTTTGGGAACAAGTCCTGGTATTCTGTAAGTAATTCTGCCACTTTTCCTACTGTATCCTCGTGCCAGTAGTCCCCAATCTTAGCCAACTTAGGGTGCTCTTTCGTCCCAATGTTTACTTCACACAGCGTGAGAGGCTTAGTGACATCCACTTCTTCCAGAGGAGGTCCTTCAACGGCGGGCTCCCCTTCCAACTCTGGGATAGAGACAGACCGCAGATCACCTTCACCTTTCTCCCTTACCAAGCTGTGGCAGTTGACAATATCCTGCATATTCATTTCCCATGTTGGCACCCCGAATACTGTAAAGGAGCTGGATTTTCCAAACAAAAATGTTTCTATGTCCTGCAGAGCTTCGTCAAGCACCTCAGAACCCCCTATCAGTCTGAATATTCCTATGAAGTCACTCTTCAGAGTTTCCCAATGGCTGGTGCGTTGATGTAGCTCAACATCTAGGTACCATGCAGTAGGGATTGGACCCAACCCATGAATGAATAAGTGAACCCACTCTTTTGTAGTTTGGTTGCCCCATGTCTTCATCCATGCAACCACGTGTGCACACAGATCCCTTGGGCCAAGGAACATCTTGACCCGTACCTCCGCCGGAGTCTCAAATCATAGGAGCATCATGTCCCAACAATCCTCCCACTCCTGGAACGCTCCCTTATGCGTATCCCACCATCGTGGAGGGGATGCATGCATAGATAGGTTAAGGGCCCATAACCTTCATTCTCTGGGAACCTCAGCTTCAAATGCCCACAAAAAGTCCCTAACATTATCAAAACAATCAAAATAGGGTAGATCTCTTACCTCTGATGAAATGCAACGGAAGTTCTTTGTGACCCGAAGACATCGCAGCATAGAGACATCATGTAATCGATTGTGCTAGTTCTCCATCTCCTTGTCAGAGTCGGAGGAGCGGTCACTGTCCTTTTCCCAATAGAGTACACCATTCGCTGTAGTGTTGATCCGGTCTTCATCCCGTGCAGTCAACTTGTAAATATGATCTACATCCTCTTCGTTGCACACCGGCTCTATATACCGTTTGCCTTCCACAGGATCTAATGGTACTATCACCCTTGTACCGTTATTTTCAAATACCGTGCTTCTCTTCTTTAGGTTAATGATTCCTGCCATATCGATGGCCCAATCCAAGCCTAGGAGTGCAGGGTAGGGGTCCACATCTTCTATAATCTGAATTACTTCAAAATCAACCCAGACCTTGACCCCTCCGATATCTACGATAATCTTTGGCAGTCTCCCCAAGGGTATAATATTTTGTTGATTGGCCATACGTAGCTAGATAGTGGACCATTCCAGCTTAGTATCCCACATTCATTTCCAAGTCTGTTTAGGTAATACATTCGCATGTGACCCTAGGTCCAAAATAACCTGATCCATCTCGTAATCACTGATCTGTGTCGTCAACTGCATCTCCCTACCAGTGCATTTATTATATCTATATAGTTTGTGTATGACCTTGATTTCTGGAGGGGGGCTAGGTTGTGTTGCGCAACTATTGATTAATTCCTGAAGATTTTCCACAGCCTTTGGGTTGCGCAGTAGCTTGATACATGCCTGTAAAAAGGGTTTAACCTCCTCATCTGCCTTGAGGTCTCCTAGCGGCTGAGAAGTAGATGCCTCTACCTCAACAAAATATTTGCGAGCTGCGACAAACATTTATTTTTCCTTTTTTATATCCAAACCTTCCTACTTGATAAGTACTTTTCGGATCAGAGGTTCGGTCGCAGTCTTCTCCCCAAGCCCTCTGGCCTCCATCCCACTGCATGTTATGACATTCACACTTGGATATTTGTCTTGCAGTTCAGCCTTAACCCTCTGCACATTCTGCGTAGGTGTTGACTGCTTCTCCTGCATCTTTGCTATCAAGATTGCACAGTATTCAATCGTATGGTCCAACTGTCTACAATACCAGCAGGACTTCCTTGTAGGTTTTGGACAATCCCTCACAAAGTGTCCTACTTCTCCACAATTATAACAGATTAATTTCCCTCGTCCCCGACCTACGCTTCCACCTCTTCCACCTCCCTTGCCCCTGGCTGGGGAGCCACCTGTGCTCGAGAGGCATATTGGTGAGGATGGATCCGACTGTACCCTATAGAGGTTCCCTCAATCGATCAACAAATCATACGTCCAACAGTTCTGTTCATCATGTCCTACCGACCTAAAGAACCTGCACCATTGTTGCTTTACTTCTGGGACATACACAACAAGGCGGGAACTGTGGTTTGTGTCGTGCAACCCCACAACGCGACAATCATCACACCATAGCAGTGGCCCACTTGATCCTGCAACTTCCCTAGGGCGCAATGGACTAGGTCCCCTGGCCTGCATATAGTCTACTAATAGAGGGCAATTATCCTTGGTGTGACCATTCGTCCTACATCGTATGCACCATCTTTCAGGGCTAGCCTCTTCTCCTCGCTCCTTTCACAGATTCTGGATCTCCATGTGCATCACCTCCAGTTTTTCTTGGATCTGTTGGACGCCCAGCTGGATATCATCTCTAGGCACGGCTTCTAACTTCATAGCAACCTCCAAGGATTTTTCCTATGATTCGAAAGTTTGGCGACCCATAGGTATGTGCAGGTGAGGCAGCAACATAGCAATGAACCATTCTATGTGTTGTATGTTATAATATTGAAATCCTCCTTCTCTTATCACCTTCTTCAGTCGTTGATCGACCTCCCACACAGACTCAGAATGCCCTTGTTTGAAATCCTTTAGATCACCCACTATTTGAGAGTAGGACTTAGGCTTCTTGAACTATTGCTTCAAGGCATTCTTAATCTCTTTAATGGTTTCATTCACATGCTGGCCGATGTATCCCATGTACCAATCCAAAGCTCGTCCTTCGAAGGCAAGGGACAGATGTGCCCTCTTCATCACATCACTAGCTATGTTCTGCGCAGTCCATACCGATTCTGTGACAAGCTAGAACTGATCCATGTCTTCATCTCCCACACCCTTAAAGGTAGGCAACTTCATGTGTGCAACCATGTCGTCTTCTGGTGGTGGTGGATGTGTAGGTGAATTCTTACCGCTATGCTGGTTTGAAAGTGGTGTGGATGGAGGACTCTGCACAGCTGCTTCTCTTACCCGACTGTAGAAAGATCTATCTCCTTCTTGGTTGGTCCGATAGTATTTGTCACTTCGTTTTGTACTCCCGTCTAGATAAGAGGTCATTCATTTGGTGTGGCTACACATAATACTCTTTTCACGCAGTAATACCTTAATCAGCAATGGTAAGGTATTCAGAAACTTACCCCGGAAATCCTTGAAGAATCTTCACTCTACTTCAGAGTAGGAGACGAACTAATCGATGGAAAATTCTGTCATGAACCCTTCTAGCACACTGTCCACCTAGTGGTCCACCATGCGAGTGATGGTGTTATCAGTCTTCTCTAACTGCTAGATCAATTCTGGGGTCCACTGTCTGACCTACTCATCCTTCCAACACTTCTAAAATTCTACCAACCTTGCGAGCCACTCTTGGAGCTCGATCACAACTGTTACAAAGAATATCTCATAGATCTCCGTGAAAATATACTTAGTCTTCCACTCTTCGGTGGTCAACCTCTTACTGCAGTTTTCTTTTACTGCGAATTCTTGAACTTGTTGTTCAAACCATTCATCAATTTCTTTGCTTTTAGGTTTCCAATATGGCCTTGGCATTATCCGACCCCTCTCTCAAAATGCTCTTGGTCCCGGCAATGAAACCATTTGTTGGCTCGATGGGTCCTGACCCAGGTTCGAAGGTTAAGGTTTGCCAACAAACCCCTATACTACTGGCCCTTTCGGTAGTGACCTGCTTACGCAGGTCAAATTCCTGCCAGAAGCAGTATGGGAGGGTGCTGGAACCAGGTTTCCGCACCCTGGGAGAGGGTAGGTAAGTCAAGCAGAGCTGCATTCGACTTCACAATTACTGGATCGTATATCACAGAACCTAGATCTATAGATCCCTTCGCATCCATGTGCGCAATACCAATTATAATCACAGTAATCAACAGATCATAAATTCACAGAAGAATAACGCAACTATCACAGATATTATTGCATAAAGTATAACAGACAGATCTAGATCAGATGTCAACACAGCATAGGAAAATAACATAGTTACTTTCATAGCTTAACACTGAACCATGCATAATATAGAAGATATCATAGATTCGCATTAACAGATTTAGATATTCCAACAACCTTCCGCTTTCATTAATCCTTTAGATCCTTTTACAATACCGAAAACCCAACCTGTGCACACAACAATAGGGTCCACACACAGCAGAACTGAGGATCTCCACGCACACAGCCAGCAGGATTCCTTTCCCCCAATAACCCAAACAGATCTACTAATTCGTAATTCGCATCAATCTTGCATCATCCCTTCCTATTGACTCAAAATGTCCTTCTATTTATAACAATCTATCCTAATCTTTCCTGTGGTCTGGAAACCGTGGTTTGCAGACTCTAGGTCTACCCTTTGACCCATTACAATGCTTTCGGGGCTTTGACCAACCCCAAAACCCCTACGCTAGACTAAAATATGCCAAAAATATACAAAAATACTGAAAATTGTCCCAATTCGCAGCCTTTGGAGGACCCTGTTCTAGCAACTCTTAAGGACCAATCGGCTACCACCACGTGTCTATTAGGAGGAGAGAGAAAGAGCCCTCACAATCCTTGGTTCTTTTCAGAATTCCTTTGTATTTCTTCTCCTTGAAAACCTCGACACTTTCATCGAATTGCAATTTATAATACTTACACTATTCTGAGGTTTCGATTTACTCTACCCTCTGATATATCCTATTTCACTGCTCCGACGTTCTGATGTTCTCAGGCCCCTGATATAGCCTGCTTCGGTGCTCTGAGGTTTCAATGTACTAAGAACTCTGATATATCCTGCTCTGATGTTCTGATGTGATTGAACCTCTGATATAGCCTACTTCGATGTTCTAATGCTACGATGTTCTGATGCTACAAGGTTCCAATATTTGGTCTCCTCTTAAGGCCTTCAAGCTCCTTACTTCGAAAGTCAAGATATTTTGATTCCAATGGCCATTTCCAGATTTTCATGTATTGTTAGAAAGCTTATTCACAAAAATTTGTGCTGCAGAAAGTCTGATGCAATATTTGAGCCCATTTTCAACCTAAAATATGACTTCAAACCTGAAGGATGATTCCAAGTACCTAGACCCCCAACTCACCATAGTAATATTTTTATGGATTTTCAATAAGCTTGCTTCTATGGTGATTCTCTACCAGAAACCTATCGTTATCATTGAATTCCTCCAGGACACTTAATCACCATTGTCATCCGGTTGAAATCAATGCCAATACACTCAGAGCCACTAGCCATCTAGATAATCCCAATTGTCCAACAATCTCTCCCTTTGGCATTAATGGAAACACCATTAGCTTCCTATCAATCTAGGCATGGTCTTCTTCATTGCTCCCCCTGTAATGATGTCCTAGTAATTTTCTCCCCCTTCGTCATCAATGGAAAATAATACTTCTTGAATACTCCCCTTGAACCACTACAACCTACTCTTCCAGTAATCCCACATGCTAAGTAGATGCCAACACATGCACCAAAATGAAGTTATTTGAAAGGAGGAGTCACAACTCATATATTTTGCCTCGAATATTCAAAGGGTTCTATGCCATTGGCTTATTAAAGATATTTGCAAGTTTTTCTTTAGTGGCCATGTATTTCTAACACCCCCTTCTCACATCTACCCAAGTAAGCTTCAAACTGGGGTAAAAATTCTATGAGAGGTTGTACTATAATGAGATTTGACTTCCTATGTAACCTTAAGGAAGTGGAACTGATAGAAAAAACAACATACAAACCTTGTAAAAATACCACAACACCCCCAGGAGGTAACCCAACCATTCAGGCCTCTTACCCCTGGGTCACACTGACATTTTGACCCCCTTTGAGCTATAGTTGCAGGCATAACACTACATGCCAGCAGCTAGGGACACAAATAATCAGTTCTATGCCTATGGCTCTAGGATTAGAGCCACCTTTTCAGGCCCAGAGCCTAGGTCACTGCCCATAATTTCATGAAAACTTAAGGGATGATAAATAACAATAGGAAAATGATACAAAAGAAATCACATCAACAAGAAATCGTCTTAAGCCCTCCTAGCCATGATAGGAATTTTGTCAAACATGTCACAAACAATGAATCTATAAGTGTGAACAATAGATTTAAGCATAGGGGTCTCATACTTATCTGAGAATCGCTAAGAAGAATTTACCCCTTACATCATTAGCTTTAATACAATATATTTTTCCATAGATACATTGTGCATTAATTTATCAGTAAAAACAGGGAAAGATTCATAGATCATCGCTGATAAAATGAATTCTTATCACCAATGTTACACCATTTTTTGGTCATCTAACCTATTATCATTATATGAACCCAAGTACACCATGTAAGACCAATTTTACCCTAAGTAAAATTGCTTTCACTATGTGAAATAACTTAGTAAAACACCTTTATTAAGTGGTTTATGGTCTAAATAGGAAACCCCCAAAAGGAAATAATAAACAAATCTATATTTGTTTATATTTCCTGGTCATATTTAACCCAAAACAAGGAAATCAATTAAATAAATCCTTATTTATTTGATTATTTCCTAGGAATAAGTTATTTAAATTCTTATTTAAATAATATTCCTAGTTAAATTCGACTAAATCATTTATAAATAATTAAATAAATCATTATTTATTTAATTACATTCCCACCATTTCCTTAAAATAATAAATAAATCATTTATTTATTTATTATTTATAAATAAAGGAATTGACCCAAGTCAAAAATCATTTTCCCTCCAACAAATATAATAAAATATTCCTAAAGGGTGGTTCTAGAATTTGATTAATAATATTTTATTCATGCACCAAGTTCTAGACCACCCTAATATTTTGTTATAAATAGAAGGGTTTTCCCCATTCATTAGTCACCTTTCATTGCATTAGATCACTCTAGATCTATACTCTTGGTCACATTCTCCATTTTGCCTTGTGAGCTCCCTTTGAGTTCTATGTTTGTCTAGGTTTTCTACGCCAACAAGAGAGAGAAATTTTAGACCTGAAATGCAGAGGACTTTCAAGAACTCATCCCATTGAGGAGAATCGGAAACACCTTTCTTGTTTTCCTGTCAGGTGCCCCATTTTAATATAAAAAATTCTTTCAAATACTTTGTTCTTGTCTTGTCTATTGGATGCATGGAGCCACATTTTATTTTTATTGTTTAATGTCTTTTATGCTTAGATCTGGATTTGTGTAGCATTATTTGGATCAACTAACTGCAGAATTAAAGATATTGACAGCCATAATTGATGTTAGGGCTATTTGTTATGCGTATCTAAAGTGGTCTTTTTCGACGAAAGATTCATACTAACAATTGGCGACTCCACACTGGTTTTCTTTTGCGACCGCTGTCATTTTATATATTCCTGCATATCCAGCTATTTTAGACCCTAGGGTTTCTCTTCAGTTTTCTGTTTCTCCTATTTTTATGGTGCTTTTCACCTCTAAAACCCTCAAACATTAAAAATTTTTAACTTCCATGTGTTTCTGGCCCTATTGCGTAGGGGATAGACATCAGCCGCAGCTGAGACGACAAATTTTTCTGAAATCTGCCACCGAGAGACCCGGATCTGCAGGTCGCACTTATCGGCCCAAAAATTGTGACCTAGACTGGAGGGCGCACTTTTTTGCCCCAAAACTGTGACCTAGACTGAAAACAGGTCAGAACCTGCGACCTGCACTTTTTTCTGCAATTTTCCAGCAATTTTTCTGGGTTTGCCTGAAGCTTCTGTCAGGGTTTTCCAACCTTCGTCTCTGCCCGTTTGGACCTGTTTCTGATCTGTTTCACTCAAATAAGTGGGAATTTTTCCCCTTAGGGCTTTAGTACCCTCCACTTTTTGTGGGTGAGTTTTAGCTGTTTCAGATGTCTAAATTTTCAGAGTTTCAGCCTTCTTCTTTTCAGATCTGATACCTCCTTTTTAGATCCCCCTAGATCAGCTCTTATCCCTTTCAAATCACCTCATATATTTTTGTTTGGGTTTCCCTCTAGGGTCACCTCCTTGTCCCTCCTACCTTTAGCTGATTTCCCCATTTGTTACAGCAACCTTGCCTCTGCCTCTTTGTTGTTTTCTGCACCTCTTTTCAACAGATTTCTCCTTTAGATCCCTGTCCCTCCCGACCTTAGATCTATTGGCCTCTTTTTAGTGTGTCTTGATTATATTTTTTCCCTCTTTTAGACTAGTTTTGAGAGACCCGCCTTCTTGGGTTAGATCGATGCATTGTTAGCTATTAATTTTTTGTTATTTTAGTCTTATTTACTGTTCTCTGCAGATTTATTTTCAGTTACGTAGCACACTTTTTCTTTTACTCTCAAAACGTCTGGGTTTAAAAATTAAAATTAGCACATGCCACACACTGACCCTAAGTGAAGAAGAGCCTGGTTAACACCGCCTGGCAAAGACTTTAAAATCAATTGACACTGCACCTCTCTGCCCTTGTTTCGACATTGACCTCACTTGATTTTGTACCTCCCTACCCTTGTCGATTTTTATTCTTCACATCATCATTGCGCCTCCAAGGCGTTTATCCCGGAAACTTCTTGGCCTTCACCCTCAGTTTCCAGTTGGTCGACTTCCTCCTTCCCGTCATCATCGAGTAAGTCCTCCCCCGAGTCTGCACTCCGACTCTTCTTCTGATTGTTCGGGTTCTCCCCCAACTCCTGGTTCTCCCCCTGTCACCTTCACCATGTCTAGTTCTGGGCCTAGCGCTAGCGGCAACCCCAGTTCTACTGCTGGGTCCGTTTCTAGTGGAACCACTACGGGAACTACCTCGACTGTCCCTTTACTCCCTTATATGGCCGGTCTCAGTCTCCCCGATTTAAATCAGTTGATCAATGATCCTATCCGCCACGATGTTAGTTGGCCTGCTATGCCAACCAAGCTCCCCTCCGACATTCCCAAGTTCGAAGGCCTTGCTAGTGAAGATCCCTCCAACCATATCTGATATTTCCATATGTGGTGTTCATCCAATTCCATTACTAATGACTCCATCTATCTTAGATTGTTCCAACGCACGCTTACCGGCGAAGCTTCTAAATGGTATGTTGATCAGGCCACCTCTTCCCATACCACCTTTGCGACCATTGCCCAAGCTTTTTTATCTTATTTCCAGCTCCCTCTCCGATACGACACTGGTACAGAACTCTTGACTTCTTTCCGTCAATCCTCTTCGACCCGCCTTTCCGCTCATGTCCAGGAATGGCGGAGAAGAAGGAGCTTATGTAGAGCTCCCACCTTTGAAGATCGGGTTTATATGGACTGGTTCCTTCGCTCTCTCTTACCTCCCATTGGCAAAGATGTCGCATCCCAGTTCCCTCAAACCGAAGAAGCCACCCTCCAAAAAGCCTTGAAATATGACCTTATCTATGCTTAATCTAGTTATGTTTATACCGTCCTTCCTGATCTCCCCAAACCCAGTGGTGCTAACGCCTTGAGGGAATCTCACTCTGTTGACGGTATCATTGGAGCTCTTTCACATACCTCTGCTCAACCTCTTATGGGCTATGGTTTCCCTCCAGGAGGGGCCAGCACCTCCAGCACTTTTCCCCCTCCAGGTAGCATGTATCCAGGATACAACATGCCTTCTCCTTTTTCCCACACTCCTACTTACCTCAATGTTACTCATCCTAACCCTTATCCTTACCCACAGCCTGGTGTCCCAGCTCCTCCAGCATTTGGACCTCTCACTCCCTTGCCTTCTCAACCCCTGCAGCCGCACTTACTACCCCCTCTAGGGCAAGTATTTGTGCAGCAGGGCGCAACTAATTATCTTCCTTCTCAAAGAAAGAGGAAAGACAATCAATCTTCCTCTGGTAATCGTGGATCCAATCCTTCAAGTATTGATTCTAACACTGCCAACCAGCCACAGGGTTCTCAGCCCAAGCCGGACAGGCCGCTTTGCACCAATAAGCCCTGTTCATGTTGTGGTGTTTATGGTCATTACACGCATGATTATCCCATATTACCACAGATGCAGCAGATGTGGGAGTCTCAGGCCACCATGCGGGGACAACATTCCTCCCCTACTGTCCCTCCCAATATGGCTACTTCTCCACCCACTGTGTTTACTGATCCTTTTCCTCAACAAATATTTGTGGCTACTCAACCACCTCATGCCCCGGTAGCCACTCAACCTTCCCCTTCTGGTTCCTCCGATTACCAGATTCTCATGATGGCCTCTGACCAGCCTCTTACCGTCGACCTTAACCTTCAAACTTAGTCTCGTCAGTACTCCACACCTCCCACTCCGTCTATCCCCGAGTCCCCATCTTCAGGTCCTACAAAGCCTCTGTCAACACCTAATGGTCCCTTGCAAATCCCTCCGCCCAAAACTGAGGTTCATCCCAAAATTCCTAATGGCCCATTACGCCGAAATGTTGCCTCTGGTCAGGTTGCCCATTCATATAACATAGTAGATGATCTGGCCTAATCTCCCACTGCCATTTCAACTCCGGAACTCCTCCAGTCGTGTCCTTCTCAAAAGAAGGCTCTACTATCTTCCATGGGTGTTGTAGATCCTATTGATGACCAATTGATTGTTTTCGATTCCCGTCAGTCAGACCATCCCCCCCTTCCTGCTTCTGTTTCTTTCCAAATCCCAGTCAAAATACGAAATTCCAACGTCGCTCGGTGTATTATTGATGAGGGGGCATCTACCTGTGTGATGTTTGCTTCGGTTTGGAAACAACTCGGATCTCCTGAACTGGCCCCTTCCACAATCACCCTTCATGCATGGGATGGCCATGCCTCCCAGCCCATTGGCCTATTTTGTAACTACCCTATCACCCTTGCAGGCAAGACTGTTTGTGTCAACGTTGAAGTTATCAATGCCCTCTTGAATATAACATTCTTTTGGGACGTAGCTACACCTATGCCATGTCTGTCGTCCCATCTGCAGTCCACCACAAGATGTTTTTCCCTCATAATGGCAAGATTTTCATCATCGACCAGTTGACATATCATGAACCAAAATCTTAGACCTCCCTTGAGTCCACCATCTCTGTTGTCACCAATAAGCAAACTGTTGATTCTTTGACCAGTGTTTCCCCTGGCATCTACAAAGACTCCTCCTTGCTTGGAACCTTCCTGGGTCCTCCCCCTCCTCCTGTCTCTGATCCCAGCTTAGCGAATGTTTGCATGATGCAATCGTCTCAGGCTAACCTTGCACAGCCTAGTTCGGCTAGTCAGCAACCTCAATCTCGCCCGCCGCAACTTGCTCCTAGCCCTTTGCCTCAGCTGACCGAACCTCTTCCGCCTGGACCTTCCCATCCACCTAGCACTCAGGAACCTCCCTACCCTCCTGAGTCGGTTCCCCCAGGTCTCCACCCTATGGGAGCCGTCCCTCTTGGCCATTACCCCGCCGGTCAGATACCTTTCCTTGCTCCCCCTCCCAGAGTCTATTCGGTTCCCATCATGGCCACCCTGTCCCTCCCTAATTTGACCTTGGGAATACCTGTATGGTATCTTACTCCTCCAGCCAAGACCCCACCCGGCCACCCCAAACCATACCTTGTTGTGACACCGGTTCAACCGATTCCCTTCGCTCCTACAGTGCCCCTAGCCCCTCCGCAAGACCCTCCTCATGCTGTGACAGCTACGGGTAAGAAAAGAAAAGCTCACAAGGGGGAATCCAAAGACAAGGCCACTGCACTTGACCCTACCCCTCCCCCACCTGCCAAGCCTTATGCCTTGTGTGATGGTGTCGGTCATGCCACCCATACTTGTCCTGAGTTGCCTCGTATCCAACCCATTGTTAAGGTCGCGTTCCCTGAATCTACGGTCCCTGAACCCTCTGCTTCTTCCTCGTTCGTAGCCAAGAACCCAAAGACTCTTCGCACCAACAAACCCTGTGCTCTGTGTGGTATCCATGGCCATTATTCTCACCATTGTCCTCACCTCACGCATTACCGAGCCTCTTTAGAGGTCATTCGCGAGTACGAAGTTGAACAAAATCAATCTGCCTCTCCCATCCTTGCTCAATATGCGTCAGGCTTACTCGAGGATCCCCTTGCTACCATTGACATTCCTCCCCCTGATGTTGAGATGTCAGAGCCTGCTGCCCCCCTCCTCTACCTATCATCATCCGCACGACCCTCGGAGTACATTCCCTCTGAATCTAATCCATCTGTTTTGCTTGATTCCCCTTCAGCAACATTCTTGGGCTCTACATGCTTTGACCATCTTTTTACTTGTTCTTCTATCATTTCCTGTGACGATCCGTATGTGCGCCTTTTTTCCCATGCTAATGATTTAGGTGGCTTTGCAGCGTCATGTGGTTTCCTCGACCTTTTCTTTTCCACCCATAACTAGGATGATACCATCCATATCTATGATGTCCTTCGCAGCATGAGCTCCCGCTTTTCCTCCCATAGTTCTCATTCATCACCCTCTAGTAGATCTATGAGTCCTAGCCATCCTGCCCAGAATACTCCCTCCCATAGTTGTCGTTTGATGTCTACCCTACACTCACGCTGCCATCATTATTCTCCTTCCTCCCATTTCTTGTCTTGTGACACTATTCCGCCGGACCTCCCGTCCACACATTATATTGGCTATGCCGATGGGGCAAGTCGCTATTCCCGGAATCTCACCTCGGCCGCATGGGCCATCTTTACCCCCTTGCATACCCTCATTCTTTCGAATGGGGTCTGCATTGGTAATGCCACCAATAATCAGGCCGAATATGATGCAGTACGTGGTCTCTTAGCCAATGCCCTCTCTCATCGCATCCTCCATCTGCACGTTCGTTTAGATTCCCTGCTTCTTGTCTTACAACTCAATGGTGTCTATCGTGTGCATAACCCTATCCTGTTTAGACAATATTTACGAGTGAAACTTATGATACGTGACTTTAGATTCATTACTTTAAACCATGTACCTAGAAGTCAAAATCACTACGTAGATCGAATTGCAAATCATGTTCTAGACTGGCATTTATCACACACAAGACAATAACATTTCACACCATCAACACAATGCATATACATAATATATATCATATAACATGTTTTTAGAGTCCATCTACTCTGAAACATATGACATGCCCATAGCATGTTATAAAAAACAAAACTCAAAAAACTGGGGGGCACCACTTGCCCCTACATACACACTGGGGGGAACCATCTGCCCTACATCTAATCACTCTCTGGAGTATCTCGAGCCAATGTCTCTACTCCCACAGCTCGTAGATCACGCACAACCTGACCAGCCATCGCCATGCGCCGCATGATACCTCGCCTTTCTGAGGGTAGCCTAATACATAGCTCTATGTACTAGCCATCTAAGTCCTGCCAACCCCGCTCCGACACACCGGTCATCAGCCCCTCACATCTACGATGAATGTCCTCCAAAAGAACGGCCATATACTCTTTCTGTGCCGTTCTCGATCCACTAGCACTTGTAGTTCCGCCTACTGCAGGTTGTCCTATATATCCGGCCGGTTTCACCGGAGCTATATCTGCATACCAAAAAGTATAAGGATTAGTACCATAAATATTATTCACAAACTTTAACATGCACATAACAGATTAGTTACTTGTCACTTACCATCAAGCCCCCATACTCGCCCAGGCGGAAGCGGCAAGTCCGGATCTCCCCAATAACTCATCCCATTATAGGGATAGTCGTCTATGTACAATGGCATCTGATCCCAATGGGCGAAGAACTCTGGTCGGAACACCCGTCCGACCGCCCCTCCCCCTCCTCTGCACAGTAGTCGCCCCCACCGACGCATCCTGGGTTCTCTCGGACCCCCATCAGGTATTTGTACACGAGGTCACAAGGTCAGGATCTTCTCAAAAAAGAAGGAGCACAATACAGTCCCATAAGCACAATCATGGTTCACTTTCCGCTTACACAGCGACAGCTGTCGTTTCAACGACACCAACATCATCTGGGCCCACCCATAGTAGGTCCCACTCAACACACTCTCTACAATCATCATCTGCCCTCCACTGATGTGATGGAGCGCCTGGCTGCCCAAAATCTACAACACTGCTGCTGCCACTACCCGGGTCTCCAACCGCTCTAGATCCCTAATCGATATCCGAGTCCCTTTGACTCAGATACCTAGGCAACCATGTTGCTCTACGAACTCCATGATGTTATGCCCTTGCGGTAACACTGGCTGTGTATTTCCCACCATCCCTAATGGTGGGAGACCAGTCAGGGAATACAGATCCTGGACTGTCAGCTCAATCCTGTGCCCCTGCACTATAAAAACCTCATGATCTGGATCCCAATAATTGACAATCCGAGCCAACAAGGGCTCCCCAGCTCTCATCAGCGGGTTCTCCACAGATTTCAGAACTCCAAACCTGGCCAATGCACGACGGACACCCTGATCTGCTTTGATTTCCGTCCGTAATGTACCTAGGTCTCTCTCTCTCCACTTGATCTGTATATCTGCCATATCTGCACAAAACCATTATCTTTGTCAGTCTATAGATAGGTAAAACTGCATTCAATTACACAAAAACTGAATCTCAGCCCACAACAGCACTAAAACCACCTCCATCTAAAAGGTCGCACTTTTTGGCCAAATCCTGGGACAGGTCGCACTTTTCAGGCCCAAACCTGTGTCCCAAGTCGCAGTTTTTGCCCCAAAAAGTGCGACCTGGCCGTAATGATGAGGTAGGGGCTGTTACTGAGATTTGAGATCCTAATCTGAACTTTTAATCCATAAAAAAAAGAGAGTAGGATTAGGCTTCTTACCTGCAACTGATGGATCTTGATTCCAACGGTCGGTTTGTTCGCTACAATCGCCGCAAGATTTAGGGCCTTCCCTCCTCTCCACATTCACCACAGCTACACAAGCAAATGAATGTATTTGGAGGAAAAATGCCTTATTAGAAGAAAAACCCCTGTTTTTTCTTTCGCCCGCTGTGACCAAACCGTAGCCCCGTTTGACACATCGTTTGCACCGTTGGAAAGCTCTCACCGAGCACTCAAATGGGTATCTGTTAGTTTTTCATGTTTTGATACTTCACTAGGAAAAATTTTGTCCACGAAGGGTCTATTCACCTCTCCTCCAAATCGAATTTCTTCACTTACAACAGTTGTACTTGGGGCACCACTTTTCCTCCTTACTTGTCTTTGTTCGTGTTGATTTTCGTCATGAGATACCCTATTGTACTCATGTTTTTATGGTCCCCCTTTGGACCTTTACTGTGTGGCAGCACCATCGAGTCGCCCTTGTTTAGAGCATCCGAGTTGAGTCATCATCGCAGTCATGGAGTCTATCTCGAGTCCCTTTGTATCCCGCTATAGTCCTCCATCCTTCATTGCTTAGTCCCTCTCTGGTGTTGCACATTATGGCCTTCAGTACCATTGTTCCCTATCCCTCATGATATTGTGCCAGTCGCTGTCAAGACATTCATGCCCTTTATGCTCTAACAAGGGAAGTCGTCCATCCACTACTCAGTATCCCCCATTTCATCATCATCATTAGTGTCCGTCTGAGAGTCGCTCTAATATTTTCTCTCGTGCCTTAGTTGAGGATCCCTTATTGCCTCACCTATGGCAGACCTCCTTCTGTCAACATCAGCTCATTTACTCCAGAAGTCAGGTCTAGAGGGCGGTGTACCTTGGTTCAAGCTCCTTTCAGCATGATCATGATCTGTATACTTGATGGTCCAGTGATGCAGCAGTAGCTATTGGTGATTCCCAGGTGTGTGTGAGATGTCTCAACCCTCATGAGGAGGTGGCCCTGCAGGTAGCCCCCCACATGCCCGGATGACTTCGTCATTTCAGCCTTTGATGCAGCTCCTTACATTTGATGATGTTGGCCTCAGCCGCTTGCAGCGCCTTTTCGATTTGCATGTATTAGTCAAATTTTGCGAGCCCTTCCCCGTGTATAGGGGGAGTTTGGGTTGTATTTGTCTCTCATGTACTAAAATATTATTGTATAAGTCTTGGCTGTTATTCCAGGAACAGCATGTATGTGGGATTCATTATTCTATTTTTTTGGCTCGTATTTATGCCAGCGTGTACTTTATAGTTCGGTTCCTTGTTTACTGGATATACTATTCTTTTGTACTTTGTCTCGGCGGGCATAGGTATGCCTCCCCTACCGCCTTTAGCATAGGTACCACTTCGTAAATTAGAGACTTTTTGCACCTGTAAGTCTCGTCTCCTCAGGGTCTAGTCCTTTAGCACATTAGACTACCTTACATTTCTCTCTCTGACTTCCCTCTTGATGTCTGGTGATTGAGTTCTTACAACGTACTTTAGTCATACGATTTGCTCCTAACTCTCGTACATTGGGGGCAATCTGTTACACCATTTTTTGTTCATCTAACCTATTATCATTAGATGAACCCAAGTACACCATGTAAGACCAATTTTACCCTAAGTAAAATTGCTTTCACTATGTGAAATAACTCAGTAAAACACCTTTATTAAGTGGTTTATGGTCTAAACAGGAAACCCCAAAAGGAAATAATAAACAAATCTATATTTGTTTATATTTCCTGGTCATATTTAACCCAAAACAAGGAAATCAATTAAATAAATCCTTATTTATTTGATTATTTTCTAGGAATAAGTTATTTAAATCCTTATTTAAATAATATTCCTAGTTAAATTTGACTAAATCATTTATAAATAATTAAATAAATCATTATTTATTTAATTATATTCCCACCATTTCCTTAAAATAATAAATAAATCATTTATTTATGTATTATCTATAAATAAAAGAATTGACCCAAGTCAAAAATCATTTTCCCTCCAACAAATATAATAAAATATTCCTAAAGGGTGGTTCTAGAATTTGATTAATAATATTTTATTCATGCACCAAGTTCTAGACTGCCCTAATATTTTTTTATAAATAGAAGGGTTTTCCCCATTCATTAGTCACCTTTCATTGCATTAGATCACTCTAGATCTATACTCTTGGTCACATTCTCCATTTTGCCTTGTGAGCTCCCTTTGAGTTCTATGTTTGTCTAGGTTTTCTACGCCAACAAGAGAGAGAAATTTTAGACCTGAAATGCTGAGGACTTTCAAGAACTCATCCCATTGAGGAGAATCGGAAACACCTTTCTTTTTTTCCTCTCAGGTGCCCCCTTTTAATATAAAAAATTCTTTCAAATACTTTGTTCTTGTCTTGTCTATTGGATGCATGGAGCCACATTTTATTTTTATTGTTTAATGTATTTTATGCTTAGATCTGGTTTTGTGTAGCATTATTTGGATCAAATAACTGCAGACTTAAAGATATTGGCAGCCATAATTGATGTTAGGGCTATTTTTTATGCATAGCTAAAGTGGTCTTTTCCAACGAAAGATTCATACTAACAACCAACATAATAACAATAGAAATACAATGGATACAACAACAATAAAATCCTTACATAAAATAGTACATTTTCATACCAAATACCAAAGGAATGATATCCTCATTACTGAATGTAAAAACTAGCCAGAGATGGGACTTCCACATTCCACCTGACCAAAGATTGGCTGAGGCAAATCTCTCTTTTGCCAATCACCCCTGTGCCATATTCCAAGCATGAAAGTGTGACTCATAACCAACCGAAAAGAGCCAAACAATCATGAATGCTACTGGGGTTCTTCATCTACATCGTGAGGAATTTGAGTGCCTCCTAGTATCTTAGGATTTACCATAATACACATTCTAAATCATGGATCACTAGGCCCTAAACCGAGACACACTCTCCATGATTTACCATATATACAATCCCAGGAATACTATTCCCAATGAAGACAAATCCACCTCTTGACTTTACAATATATCCCGCCATTCACCGGCAAGGATTCCTAAGCCCACCAAGCCACACAATCATGATTTACCACAACCCACAGTTTGTCTCACGAGTTACTAGGTCTGTGGCTTTGCCATGATCCACTGTCCTATTCAGGGACCACTAGGACATGTGTTTGTCATTTCGCATATCCACTGCACTCAGCTTTGAAACCTTTGGGCAATCGATCTCAAATGATGTATGAGAAAACCATCTCATCAGAGTTATATGGAAATGGAAATGCTAGGCTAAAAACACTGTAACACCTGGAAAAACCCATTCCAAGACAGAAAATAACCATGTGAAATACCATGCATGCCAGATCTAGCAAGGAAATCACATATGCAATTCAATATCTACAAATAATCTTGTTGTAGCTTCTTGATCTTGCTATTTTTGCTTTCTTTTCATTTCTTGCTCCAATGCCAAAGTGTTCCAAGAAACTCTAAGTGTCCATGAGTGTGTGAAAGAGAGATAATAATGAGAGAGCTACGAAAATGTGAGCAAAAGCTTACCAATTTAACCTCAAAATCCTTTTTATCAATGAGGCCTCTATTTTCTTCATTTTCCATTATTTTCCTTCATTTTCTTCCTCACATGCAACATATGACCTTTCATCTCCCTTTTCTCCTATTTTCCATTATTTTCACAAATAAATGTGTCAAACATACTTTTTCCTCTCCAAAGCCTTAGCCATTTCCTTTGCCAATTTTCTTAACCATATTAACCTAAATGAACACCCATTAGGATGTTTTTCCCAACATTCAACTTGGAATAAGTGTCCCATCAACCGTGGTTATAATTTTTAAATTTTATTACATGGAATTTCCACCAGGGTTGTTACAAAACCATCCCCCTTGGGGGAACACCTTCCTTAGTCTTCAATGACACCTACAAACTAGAAAACCACTAAAAATATAACATACTGCCTATGTAGATTTATAACATATCTCGTTGCCATATTTACAATGAATAGTCTGCTCAAAAGAAAAAATCATCATGAAAATAATACCACGTAATTGAGCTTTATAACAAAGCTCATTATAGTATTTACAATAGTATACACATATACACATTTTCTCAACCAACGAATAAAAGGATACGATGCCTATATTCACAACAAGGGAATACAAAGGCTCATGCCTCCAACCTCAAAGTAGTATTATGATTCAATTCCTTCCCAGGAATTCCATAATCCACTATTAGAGTTAGATATGCATCCAATTTCTAGTGCTACAATCCTTCCCTCATTAAACAGTTACCGACTCATTGTTCTAGGGTACACACCCAATGTGCATCTGATTCCATCTGGCAATGCTAATTACCAAAACAAGTCCACCCCCGCCTTCCCTTCTCACTTACACAGTCCCTCGGGAAATGCAGTCACCACCTTTCGTGTAGTCACACACCTTCCAAGTTACACTGGCACTCCCATCCCTGGCACTCCATCCCTTAGCAATACTTCCTCGCATTGGAAGGTACAAAAGCCAAGGCATATCCCTGCCTCAAAATCATCATACCTAACATACCATGCTCAACTCATTATAGTATCTACAATAGTATACACATCTACACATTCTCTCAACTAGAGAATCAAAGGATACGATGCCCAAATCCACAGCAAGGGAATCTAGACACTCATGCCTCCACCCTCAAAGTATTATTAAGATTCAATTTCTTCCCAGGAAGTCCAAAATCCACTGTGAGAGTTAGAGATGCATCCAATTTCCAGTGCTACAATCGTGTGCTATTGTACCCACAATGAAGAGTTATTGACTCAGTGTTCCAGGGTACACACCTAATGTGCATTCAATTCCATCTGGCAATGCTAATGACCAAAAAAAATCCACCCCCGCCTTCCCTTTTCTCCTACACAGTCCCTCGAGAAATCTGGTAACCACCTTACGTGTAGTCACACACCTTCCAATTTTCGTTGGCACCCCCATCCCTAGCAGTCCATCCCTTGGCAAGACTTCCTCGCATCGGAATATAGAAAAACCAAGGCATATTCCTTCCTCAAAACCATCATACCGAACATAGCATGCTCATGGAAATCAATGGACACTATTGGGCACCAGTGTCCCATAATGGCCTCGATCTTGAAGTGCTTTACCAGCATACTGCTGCACGTTCCAATTCCTTTTGTTGACACTGCTAATGCTTTTAATTAGTTTCAACCACAAAACTGGGCATTTCCATGCTTCCTATACCAAGCACATAACGACCATTAGATTCAAAATAAATTGAAATAAATTCACATCATACATTATTGGTAGATCGTCAATAGTATTCACTTTCAATTCTGCTCACTTCTTGTCACAACAAGTGAAACTAGTTTTTTGATGAAATCATCATGTATAAACATATTGCATATGGTTAGCTCAAAACGCAACCATCATAGGTCAAAATCATGAATCACATGAAATCATCATAAACCATAATAAAAAATCATGTGTAACCATCATAAGTCAGAATCGTAGGTCACATGCTTAATAGAACTGAAATAAAATACTGATACTTATCCTTCATCGGTCCTTACTTCTGCCTTTTGTTCTTTCTATACACACACCAAATTAGTTGCCACACCCAAAAAACACCCATTTCCTTTGCTTCTCTTCAATCGTGTACACATACACACATTCTACATCAAAACATGTACACCCACATACGACATACAACACTATACAATAGATGCACCCACACTGGCATATGACAAATACACCTACACCCGGTGTACAATATAATACATACACCTACACTTGGTGTACAACAAAATACATACACCTACATGCGGTGTACAACACAACAAAACACATACACATAAAACTGGTTTACAATAAAACACAATACTTACACCTACACCGACATGCAACACATACACCTTCACCTAGTGTAAAATACGACAGAACACTTATACATACACAGAGTACAACACAAAAAAAAACTTGTCACGATGCGATGAATACATAATGCAAATACGTAGTACCACATGCTTTCAGCAAAACATGTATGAAATTCACAAAATACCACATGTATACCACTACGATATGCACAACATGTACACAATACCCCCTGTATAGTGACCTGCACAATGTGTGCACAACATCACATGTACACGACACCACCTACACAATGTGTACACAACTCCAAATGTACACCACACCACCTATACAATGTGTACACAATACCACATGTACACAACACCATATGCACAACAAGTACACGACACCATATGTACACAACACCACATGCATGACATGTACATGACACCACCTACACACATCACCACATGTACATCATGTACACAACACCACATGCACACATCACCATCTGTACAATCATGCACACAACACCATATGTACGTAGCACCATATGTACAACACACACACAACACCATATGTAAAAAGTGCTTCATATACAACATGTACATAGAACCATACATACACAACATCACATATACAACATGCACACAACACCACATATCCAACATGAGCACAATATGGTATGTACATAGCACCGTGTATCCAACATGTACATAATACCATGTATACCTAGCATTGCATGTGAGATATACACACAACACCATATATATATATATATATATATATATATATATATATATACAACAAACATACAACATAATATGTACACTATAATACCTACGTTACATGTACATATCACCATAGGTTCAATCATTGAATATAAAACATTCACAACATATACACAATAGTAGTACTACACATACATAGACCAAACACTAACTCTACAAGCAACCTTGCTTCTCCATGTTGATCCTAGCATGTCGTAGATCACGCTACTTTCACTTCGTTGATGTACTCCTCATCACTACCTATCCATAACATAAACATAGGCATAGTACAAGCATATAGTATCAATTCATGTCCACATGATAATGACCTCATAGATCTGTTAGAGCTACTCTTTCACATGATTCCCCATAAGACCAACAATCTCTTTCATGTCATTCACGTGCAGAAGCAATCATTCCTCCATGAGAATTATCCATGACAAACGTGATATACAGTGACATAGATACACACATACATACACACACATATACATATAGAAATTTGTCATTAAACAACCATGATCCATGATGACCCTATCAGAGATGACATACATGTATACATATATAAACACCAGCATAATCATGATCACAACATAATTACCAGATAGCATAAGGTCAAGGCTAAGAGAACAACCTTTATATGTGCACAACATGCACAACATTGAGAACCACAATTCCCAACTTAGCCAAGGCATATGACACCTCAAATCCATTTACTTTACCTTTCTGGTTACCTTTCTCATGTATGTACTTCCACCATCCATGTACAACAATGGACTCAACTAGTCCAACTGTCTGTCATATTCTTACCTACCGTTGCACTTACTCATGCACAGGGCTTCATTTGTGTCTTACATTACCTATTGGGTACCACACAAATCTCCCCAAGCTCCATTAATTTAATCTTTCCCAACCAATTCCACAGAATCAAAGCATAAAAGAAAAGGGAAATAAAAATAAACAACAAGAATAAAATAATGAAAAAAAATAAAAATATGAAATTGCAACCAAAGTGGCATAGCTATGCACCAGACATAAACAAACTACAAATCAAGCGCAAATAAATCATAGAAGGCCAAAAGAACAAAACTCTCAACAAACTCCAAGACTCAGTCCCCATAGCTTCCCATTTCTTCTAAGGGAAATCTCAACCTGATCATTATTTAAGATTCCATGGAAATATCTTGCCATGAAATCCCCTGCATCATACTTCCATAACCACATAACTATCAGCGCATAAATAAAAATAAAAATATACCAGTTATCTTACCTTGTTGTGTCAGGCACACTGGCTTCTAATTTAATACACATGTTATCCACATGTTCCAAAGATCGAGACAACATATCTATTAACTAAATTCAACCTCTACCAAGACTAACGATCATTCCATAATGAAATAATAGCTAAAATCATAATAATACAACTATCACCTACTTATAGTCAAGTACATATCAACTATCTTAATCCATATGTGTTATTACAACTGTCTTAAAACAAGATCATTACTTCATGCAATCTTATAAAAACATGCTCATATCATGCTATTAATCAAACATTAAACAATAAATAGATGACATCATAGACACCAACACTCAAACACCATATAGATGACATAATCAAACAATCAAGCATCAAGTACATGACATAAGAAAACTCATACCTTAATGTATCTCAAGGGAGGTTATATTGTCTGCAAAATCAATCTAGGTTAGCAAAATATAACTTCACAACACCTCAACTCAACATAAATAAGGCCACGATATCCATAAAAATAACTAGCTAACATGTTCACATCATAATCTCATGAACAATTATCCTTCATGCATAAGAATCATAGATGCAAAGTCATTCTAGATTAGTGCAGCCCAATATCACAACTATATCATCTTATACCTGAATGTAATAACCCTAACCATCTGCATAGGCCAAGCAAAATTAGCATGTTACATACAACATCAATATCTTAATGCAATAATCATAATTCTTACAACAACCATAAATCACATATCTACACGCCAAGCATGCAAACTTGTATGACGATCTGCTCTTATCCCACAGTCCATTATTGCAACTTCACTTCAATGATATGCATCTCCTACTTTATCTCAGCAAACACATTAGAATCATAACATACTAATGTCATATTGATGAGCTAATTGCATACAATTACATTATGCAGAACAACCTCAATCAAACCAATGCAAACTTGACCATATGCACCCACTTGACATGTATAACCAATCATGAACAACCAATGCATGTTCAACATATGACATCTCACAAGAAATCATACACAGATAACACCAAAGCATGACCAATATGTAACCATAGCATAAGAATGAAGTGCATGTACAATATTTAACAATATGTAAGCAAGTGTGCACGAACAATACAAAAGCATGAGAAACACATAATCAGTCATGTACACATGACAACATGTTGACAAAAACACCATCAGTCCTCCCATGGCAACACCACTTCCACCATGGCCAACACAACACAGATGCAAAAAAACATACATTGTAGTTATGAGAAACACATAAGAAATCAATAAAATCATGACCAACACACCACCCATCATGTCTGATGGTTGAACCATGCTCTGATACCACTCTGTTGTATCAAATATGACACAAAGAGAACAAAAACTAGACATTTCCCAAATATAACGAGACCAGACACTTCCCAAGGACAATACAGTCATGCTTTAATACCACTCTATGGTATCAGATATACAGAAAAAGATGAAAAACCAAACATCACCCAAGGAGAGTGCAACCATGCTCTAATACCACTCCGTAACACCCACTTCCCACATCTACCTAAGTAACCGGCCAACTAGGGTAAACATGTGACAAGAGGCTACTATAATGAGATTCAACCTCCTATGTGACCTTAACGAAGTGGAACCTATGAAAAACACATCATACAAACCTTTTGCAACAACCACAACACCCCCACAAGGTTATCCAACCATTCATGCCTCTTACCCCTGGGTCACACTAAATTTTTAACCCCCTTTGAGTCATAGTTGTAGGCACAACATTGCATTTTAGGGGCTAGGAGGCTATAGTGGCAGGCATGACACTGCATGCCAGCGGCTAGGGTCCTAAATGTGCAGTTTTGTGCATGTGGATCCGGGATTTGAGGCACCTTTTCAGGCACATAACCTAGGTCACTGCCTAGTACTTCATGAAAACTTAAGGGATGATAAATAACAATATGAAAATGATACAAAAGTAATCACATCAACAAGAACTCATCTGGACCCCTATTAGCCATGAAAAGATTTTTTTCAAACATGTCACAAACATTGAAGCTACAGGTGTAAACAACATATTTAAGCATAGGGGTCTCATACTTATATAAGAATAACTAAGAAGAATTTCTCCCTTACATCATTAGCTGCAATACAATCTATTTGACCATAGATACATTGCGCATTCATTTACAATTAAAAAAATGGATAGAGGCATACATCATGACTAATAAAATACAAACTTATAACCAAAATAATAACAATAGAAATACAATGCATACAATATGAATAAAATCCATACATAAACTAGTACATTTTCATACCAAATACCAAAGATATGAGCTCCTCATTACCGAATTTAAAAACCAACCGAAGATGGGAATTCCACGTTCCACCCGACCATAGATTGGTTGAGCCAAGTATCTCTTCAACCAATCACCCCCATGCCATATTCCAAGCATGAATGTGGGACTCATAACCAACCAAAAAGAACCAAACAAGCATGAATCTACCGGGGTTCTCTACCTACACTGTGAGGAATTTTAGTGCCTCCTAGTCTCTCAGGCTTTACCGTAATCCATGGTCTGAATCAGGGATCACTAGGCCCTAAAACGAGACATACTCTCCAGGATTTACCGTACATCCCACCTTGGGACTACTAGGCCCAACGAAGATAAATCCACCTCTTGGATTTACTATATATCCCACCATTCACAAGAAAGTATTCCTAGGACCACCGCGACACACAATCTGGCTTTACCACAACCCACAGTCTCGCTCAGGGGTTACTAGGATAGTCGCTTTACCGTGATACACAGTCTAGTTCAGGGACCATTAGGCCATGTGTTTGTCATTTTGTAGATCCAACCCTCTTAGCTTCGAATCCATCTAGAAATCCAGCTCAACTGAAATATGAGAAACCCATCTCATCAAATATATATGGAAATGGCAAGGCTAGGCTGGAAAAACTATCACACCTGGAAAAACCCATGTGAATACAGAAAAGAACCACATGAAATACCATGCACACCAGATCTAGCAAGGAAATCACATAGGAAAATCAATATCTACAAATAATCTTGTTGTAGTTGGTTGATCTTGGTCTTCCTTTCTTTCTCCAATGCCAATTGCTCCAAGAAATTATAAGTGTTGAAGAGTGAGAGAGAGAGAGAGAGAATAATGAGAGAGCTCCAAAAATGTGAGAAAAATCTTGCCAACTGATCCTCAAAATAATTTTTATCAATGAGGCCTCTATTTTCTTCATTTTCCATCATTTTCCATCATTTTCCTTCATTTTTATCCTCACGTACAACCTATGACCTTACATCTCCCTTTTCTCCTATTTTCCATTATTTTCGTAAATAAATGTGTCAAAAATAATTTGTCTTCTCCAAAGCCTTAGTCATTTTCTTTTCCAATTTACTTAGCCACATTAACTGAAATGAACACCCACTAGGATGTTTTTCGCAACATTCAGATTGGAATAAGTGTCCTATCAATTGTGGTTATTATTTTTAACTTTTATTACATGTAATTTTCACCAGGGTTGTTATAGTATTCAAGTATGACAACATTTGCTGCAACTTGTTCCCATAAGAAATGGAACTTGATAGGAATATGCTTAGTATTTCAATGCATGAATGTATTTTTAGAGATATTGATGGAACTTGTATTATCATACATAATTGGAATAGGATGAGTGAACTCTACCTTAATATCTTTCAAAGTTCTCTTCATCCATAGAATTTGCATGCAACAGGTGGTAGCAGCAATACTTTGCTTCAATGGTTGATAAAAAAATAGAGGCTTATTTCTTACTGACCCATGACACGAATCATTTCTCCAAGAAGAAATTTTCACTCGAGGTGCTCTTCTTGTCATCAAGATTTCCATCCCAATCAGCATTAGCGTAGCCCTTCAACTTCAATTATTTTCTCTTATCATACCACAACCCATACTATGTTATTCCTAGAAGGTATTTCAATATCCTTTTGACAGAAACAACATGAATTTCACGAGGGAAGGCATGAAATCTAGCCACAATACCTACAACCTACATGATGCATGGCCTCGAAGTTGTAAGATACAACAAGCTTCCTATCATGGATATGTATTCAGTCTGATTTACCAAAGTTGTCTCATCTTCTTTGCACAGTTTGCAACCTTTAACCATAGGTGTGCTCACTAGCTTGCAATATTACAACCCGAACTTCTTTAGAGTTTCTCAAAGATATTTGTATTGGGAGATAAATGCTCCTTTTTGAGGCTGATATATTTGGAATCCCCGGGAACAAGGATAATTCTCCGATCATGGACATTTCAAAATTTTATGCATATATTTTGCGAATCCATGCCCCAATTGTTCCATTTCGCTGTTAAATATTATGTCATCCACATATACTACTATAATTAATAGATGGTATCCTTCATGTTTTATGTATAAATTTCTATCAACAATACCCTTTTTAAAGCCTTTTTGTTGAAGTTATTTATCCATTGTTTCGTACCGAGCTCTGGGGGTTTGTTTGATCTGATATAGGGACTTTTTGTGTTTGCACACAAACCCTTCATCTATGGTGAACATAAATCCTTCTGGATACTCAATCTAAAATTATTCTTTGAGATCTCCATTGAGAAATGAAGACTTAAAATACATCTGATATACCTTAATGTTTTTATCATTGGAAATGGAAAGAAAATTCGGATAGCTTCTAGTCTTGCTACTAGTGCAAAGGTTTCCTTGAAATATACCCCTTCTATTTGGGCATACCCTTTTCATACCAATCAAGCCTTGTTCCTGACTACTTGACCCTTCTCATTCAACTTGTTTTTGAATACCCATTTGGTCCCAATGAAATTTTTCTCTCTAGGTCTTGAAACAAGCTCCCAAGTTTCATTCTTTTCAATTTGGTCAAGTTATTCATTCATATATTTCACCCAGAACTTGTACTCACTTTCTTGGCTGAGATTATTGGGTTCAATCTGTGATAATAGAGACATATTTTCCCAACTTGAACTGCCAAAAAGTTTCCTCCTAATATGAACACCGTGTCTTTGATATCCAAGTATTTGACTCTCATGATGTTATTTCTGTACATACCTGGAAGGTTTTTTTGGCCTTGGAGTTGTGCTTGACTTCTCACCTTCACTATATGATCCAGTTTCTTCTTGATATGAAGACCTCATATCTAGATGTACTTCACAATCTAATTTTATATTTCTATTACAGGACTGAAGTTGTGTAGCTATTTCATCAACTATCACATCAATGAAATCCTCAATATTATTTGTCTTCTCGTTGTGACCATTATATCCTTTGCTTTGAAATAAATACCCGAGTAATATTCCCTCATCAACATTGGAATCAAGCATTCAAGTATTTGTATCATTCCTTTTGATAAAACACTTGCTCCCAAACACATTGAGGTCTCCCCTTCCAAAAATCATAGGGATTTTTATTACTATTAGTCCTGAGATGAGTTCTATTTGACAGATACATTGTTTCTTGTGTTGCTTCTCCCCCGAAGATGTGTGATACGTCTACTTCATCTAACATGGACCTGGCCATTTCCTAGATAGTTATTTTTATTATTTCCACTACTCCATTTTTCTATGGAGTTCTAGCCATTGAATATTTCCTTCTGATGCCATGATCTTCATAGAATTATTCAAATTTTTTTGAAGTATATTCTCCTCCTTTGTCTCATCTTAAGAATTTTATCTTTAGATATTTCTCATTTTCAACTTGAGCTTTGAATTTTTTGAAATGTCTCAATTATTCTGATTTTACTTTTAATAGCACGATCCAAGTTCCCCTGTTAAAATCATCAATGAGAAACATAATGCACCTTTCTCCTCTTAGGATTGTTTCTTTGGTTGGGCCACAGATATCTGTGTGAATTATATGCAATGGTATCGATGACACAAACTCTTTTGTCTTGAAGTGAGTCTGGGCATGCTTACCAAATTGGCATGACTTGAAAATTGAGTTCTCAGGGCTTGATAGGCTCGGCATACCTCTCACAACTCCAAGTTTGTTGACTCTTATCAAACTATAAAAATACATATGGCCAAGTCTCTTGTTCCATATTTGTGCTTCATTTGTCTTTCTTAAATAGCAACTTACTTTGGAATCATCAAACACATATACATTGTTGTGAGTCTTGATTTATTTTCTGACTAGCTTTCTGTCCTTCATATTGTGGATCTCATGGTTGTTGGATTGAAAGGTCACGTCATAGCCATTATCACACATTTGGCTCACACTGAGAAAGTTGTGTTTGAGTTCTTCCAAATACAACATATTTTTTGCCTTTGTTTTTTGATCAAGACTGACTATCCCTTTACCCTTAATTCGTGTTGGAGCATTGTTTATGAAGGTGACATTGTTTCCTCTGTATTTTTATTTTAACGAAAAAAAATTTCTTTTATCCCCAGTCATATGCTTGGAACAAGTGTTATCCACATACCATTTTTTCTCTTGATTATGAGCTGATAGAGAATGTCCACACTGTGTGCTCTTTTTAGTCTTTAGTTTCTGCCTCCCCTTATCCTTCTGAGTAGATGACTATCTAATATTTTAGAGCTTAAATTGGTACTCAACCTTTCTTCTACACTATGTTTCTTGTGCCAAAACTGATTACATTTTAAATAATCAACTTCGTCTAACAGAGAAGAGACCACATTTTGGTCTCTAAGAGGTGGATTCTAAGATGTAAAATTCTAATACTTATTATATCTAGGATTTTCTTATCTTTCAACTAAAGTCATTATACAATCAACACATTTATGTCCAAATATATGACACCTATAACGATGACAATAAAATAAATAGGTAAGACTATTGTTTTAAGCCATATGAGTTTGTGCATGAAGGTACCTTGGATGCATGTCTTATTGATTCATTCTCCATCGATGATATCCTCTTTTCTTTGTTTCCCTTTTTTTTTCATTGAGTCTTTCTTGATACTTATTTCCATAATTTTGTGGTTCTTCAAATCCTGCAAACCTAAAGTTTATCTTCACCATGGAATATTATTATGTCTTTGAGTATTTAGAATTGTTTTGATTCATGGGGGACTTTATATATTTTGAATCTGATCTATTTTTCTCGTGCATTCTGAAAATTTATTATTTAGACCTCTCTTGGTCTTTATTCCCTCAAGATTCATTCTTAGAGAGAAAACCTCTGCCTCAAGACTCTAACAGTTCTCTTCACATTAATGGATCAAATATTGAGGTACTTCTTCCTTTCATTTATATTCTCTGAGTTTAACTTTCAAGGAAAAAATCTCATCTTTGCATGTTTTTTAGATCATTTCCTTTATTATCTTGAGCAACTCCTCTTTTAATTTATTTTTCTCTTCTTCTAATTTCTCACATTCTCCTTGTTTTTCTTCTAGAAGAAAGACTAGACTATCTTTGATCTTAATAGCTTCTTCAAGTTTTTCCTTTTGATAAAGAAACTCCTCATTATCAGAGTTGTACATACCTTCTTCAGCATGTTGTAGTTGTTCCTACGGCTACTTGTTATTTTTCCTTGCTTTATTTAACTCATGGAAGGAATTGGTGAGTTCCCCTTCAAGTTTGTCTGCTCGTCCTCATTCTTCATCCTCTTCAAAGTCAATAAAAACTCATTTCTTGGATTCTATTCCAAAATCCATAAGTAAATACTTACCTTGATCGCCCTCTGAAGAATTTGTGTTCTCTGAATCTGGTGCTGAGATATATTCTTTGGAGTAGAACCCCTTTTTCTTATAGAGCCTTTTCTTCTATTGTTTCTGAGATTTGTTTCCAATTTTCTGATCATCTTGCTTTTTAGCCCTTTCTTTGTAAGGGAATTTGGATGAAAAATGTCCAACTCTTTCGCAGACAAAGCATTTAAAGGGAAAATTCCCTTTATATTTTCCTAAGCCATTCTTCCGTTTCAGGGCTAATTGAGCCAACACCTGATCAAATTCGCACATGGAGAAATCTTGATAATCTTTTATTTCCTTCGCCTTTTTGGATACTTAGAATGTTGTTTCCTTCGGTTCAAACTTCTATTTTCCTACTCTCATGTCATAGCTCGTGAGAGTTGTTTAGTCATTTATTGTTCCTAAATTGCTTCCATTAATTATCAACCAGGGCAAGTAAACTGATGAAGTGTGGTGCACTATATGTGCCTAAGTGACCCTTCCCTTACTTCGTTGTTTGTGTTTTTCTTGTTGTTTTGGGGATTTTGTATTTTTAGTCCTAGGCTATTTAGAAAAGTGAGAATAAATCTAATTAAAAAGGAAGAAAAGGAAGTATTATGAAACTAAGTTAATTTTATATGAAAGAAAGAAAAGTTTATGGAAAATTTCTAAGACCTAGCTTTGGGCAAAAAGACAAAGCAAGTACTTCAATTAGTGAGTAAACCTAATCCATGGATCTATGACTCAATTGAGATTTGAAAAATGAAAGCAGGGAAATGTGTCAACTATTGTACTTCAGGTTGTTTCAACATTCAATGATTAGGTCAAAGCCCTATGAGATGAAATCAATTGTTTGCACTTTAGTTGCTAAAATCTAAAATAGAAAACAGAGAATGCAATTGAAATTTATCTAAGATGCTTTAATTACTCCATCTACCCAATATGTGGAGAGTGACCCCCTTGAGGTAATGTATCTAAGAAATCATTGCATCTATCTAAACTAAAGAATTACGGTAACTCAAACACTGCATTGAATATAATCATTTAATCATCCTTGCAAAGTATATTCAAATTAGTCTCTATCAGGTTGACCTTTAAGAAGATTGTTTTGTTGCAATGAAATGAGGATCTTCTATCTACAACCAATTAAGTGAATAATTAACTTATCAAGTCTCATCCAATTCTGAAGCTTGTGACCCCTTGGTATGGCTTTCGGATAAATAAATTACACCCTTAATTCTTAGCAAGCAAATAACAAGAAATGAAATCTATTTAATCACTGCTCTTATAAGACATTCAACCATTCAATATAAGATTTAGTAAATAGGAAGAATTGACTTCATAAATGCTTAGTTAGACATAGCAATTGACAACTATTTTTGAAAGATGAAAGTAGGGAACTAAGCAACCATGTTTCTCAACACTTCAACTTTTATTCCAATCCTGAAGACAGAGTTACCTATCTCCTTGAAAACGTTTCAGAAGGAAAATCTACATAGTTTCATCTAAACTTATTGAAAATTGGAAATTAAGCACGAACAGAAAAAAAATACTAAACAAAATTGAAGCAAATCTAACTAGAAAACATTAAAAACCTCCTTTAGCAACAGGGGCCCTCTGCTACCAAGTTGGTTAACTCCTTAGCTCCTTAAAAATGTGATCAAAACAACATCTGGGAAATAATATTCTTTATTGAAATAAATTTTTAGAAAAAAAAGTATCTCACTGTAATTCTGAACTTGTGCTACAAAAACTTAGCTTGTTCTCGGTTCTATAGAACCTCTATTTATAAGAAATTTGCATAACTAACTATGAATAAAGATAGCTACAGGTGCATCTTCAAATTATAATCAAACTGAGACTCTTAGGAATCATGATTTTCTACAGAGCAAATCAAGAGTCCTAATTGTTGTATGAAATGGTCTCTTGACTTTGAGCTTTGACCATCGAATTAGGCCTCTTTATTTGTCGATCTAGTCCTTGTGGATAGGAAGAAATCCATTTAGGATGGATTTTGAGACTACCCATGTGGATCATTCCTTCAATGGACACCTCTAACATATTCAACCACAAGAGTAGCTAGAGAATGCATGGTCAGCTACGGAACAGGTTGCATTATGTAGCTAATCCGCAAAAACTTATTAAAATAGAAAAAATCATGAAAACGCAATATATCAATCATTTGAATGTAACCTTAAGACAAACCTTATCATTCTTCCTTGATCAGTGCTTATGAATTGATGGAACAGAAGTGAAATGAGATGAGAAATATGTAAAGGAAAGGGTAATTCTGGGGTTCAACATACCCCCATTGAAAAATCATTGCATGTCCTCATGCAATTTTCCAAAATTTTAAGTTCTTATCCCCTACTGCATGTGCTCTGATACTTCAACCAAAACATCCACCCTTATTCTTCTGTTCATTTTGGAATTTAGTGCCATCCTTGGCTTTTTCATGAGAAGTTTGAATCTGAGGTTTATGAGTGCTCTGTTTAACCTCTTGTTCTTCTTCTTCAGTTTCCTATTTTCCTTGTGTAATATCTCTAGCTGTAAAGTAGATTTATCAGTCATTTTATTTTTCAACTTGACTTGCTCTTTCAAAATCTCATTTTCATTCTTAATGTGCCTGTTCAATATCTCTAATTCATACTTATCTTGCTTCAGAGTTTCAATTAGAGGTTCTTGTGGATTGACATGCATTTCTTAACTCATTGAGGCACTTCTTTCCAATGATTCCACATAATCATATATTTTTTGCTGAGCTCGGTCTATACCAGGAGATCTTCTACTAGGACCTTCCTCAAAATGATATAGAGGAGAGTTTTTAGGACTGAACATAGGAGAATTGTTAACAGGTGCTTGAAATGAGGTTTCTTCTTCTTCTATATTTATGAATTTTGTCTCCTTTGTCAATGTATTTTTCATAATACCTCGGAGTCTAGAGCTCCTTCTCAGCTTTGGTGGATTCTCATCCTCTTTATCAATACCCTCACTTGCTTTCTTTTCTTTTCCTCTCGCCCTAATTTGTTTTCTAATTTCTGTTCACTTCTCAGAAATTATTTCTTCATCTTCTTCCTGTGGTGGAGTGTCAAGTTTGTTTTCAATAACCATGTCAATTTTCTTTCTTCTACTTCTTCTAACATTTCTTTCCATAGGTGGTGATTCTGCCTATTCTTCAAAATTATTTCTCACAAGAAAATCTTCCCAATTGTCCCCTATGCTCTTTAAGTGAAATTCAATCAACATTTTTAGTAAACCATGAAGATGCAAAGTGGTTTCTAAAATTTGGACTCTCTTTTGGACATTGGAAGTCATTCTCTTTAGACTATTGAGCAAAAAGAAAGGTAATTTTATCTCACCATCTTCTAGAAAATTCATTAATAGCCTGATATGGTAAACATACATAGTTCCAAACCTCCCTTCACATGTTATAAATTTTTGCAAAATTAGCAGCATGTTTCTCCACTTACTTTTCAGAGAAGTACTTGGAATTCCTTTTCTAAAGATTGAAACATCCATACCTGGATTTTTAAGCATCTCATTCCATGACTCATTATGAAATTATTTGTGTTTGAACCACCGTTCTCCTTGCCTTGGGAGTTCTGTTGCTTCAACCAAAAATTATTATGTTATTGTGAATTTGATGTCTCCAATCTCTACCTCAGCCCCATCAAAAGATCTGGCAAATGATTTGGTAATCTCCTTATGGAAGCCATCAAAATTTTCTATAAAATTCAACCATCCTGGTTGTTGTAGTAGCTCCCTGACTTGTGGATATCCCTCCATATATATGACTTCTACCAGCTCTATTATGATAATTAGATCCATTCTTCTCCTATGCAGAGTATCTTCTCCTTCGGAATTACCCTTCTGTGTTTGAAAATGGATTGGCTGCAAAGTGTGATGGAGGTGAATGAATGATGGAGGTAATTAAACCATGGAAGAGAATGAAATGGCTATGGATCTGATGGAGAGTTTATCGTGAACTTGTGGGGAAATAAGTGAATGATACGATCTTAGAGAGACGTGGCCTAATAGGTCACGTTTATGATTATGACCGTTAGTCATTAATCAAGAGTTTAATGATGGATCGTTATGGAACGTTAGATAAGGGATATGGTAAAGATAGTTCATGATAGGGGTTAATCAATTCGAATGGTAGGTTACTTAGGAAACATATGATTATACACATTGTACCTATTTCGTGTTTTAACTTTTTGCTATTAAAATAATTTTTCACAATTTACCTCAGAATTTAATTTTGTTGTATGTTGTGCTTGATATTGTTCCTTAGGTCCTCCTTTTTGTGGCATGGTGGTATTTAGAACATATTCCTATAGTCCCTTCTTGCAATCATCTTGTCCTCATTTGTTGGAGTAGTCTGCAGAATAGAATCAGCTACAGAATGTGAAATAGCTGCAGAATGTGCTTGGCTGCATAATGTACCTGTCAAAAGAATATGAAGTATGGATATCAAATGTGGATGTGGAGCGAGATGGAACATGAATATGTAGTTAAAAATGTTATAATGGAATGAAAGTGAAATAGAATGGAAGTGGAATGAGATGAAATGAAAGTGGAGTGAAATGGAGTGAAATTGTAAAATGAAATGAATTTTACAATTTCTTTCAAATGGTACATCAGACTTTCTTAAAATTTTATGAGGTTTTTACCATTAATATTATGCATCTTCTGACAAAAAATCTCAGCCAATGGTTGGACGGATCTCCCAAAAAATGAGAAATGGCTGTAGGTGAAAGTGGCCAATTTCTTAAAGAATAAACACTAAAATTTTCTGAATTTTTCTGTGTTTATTTACCCTACCTCAATGTATTTACCATAAAAATTTTAGGACCAATGGATGCACGGTTTGAAAGTTACGATCAAATCAATTTCTTCCCTGTTTCACCCTTCATGCTGCCCAATGTTGCAACAAAAAAAAATACGCCACAAACTCATTTAAGGTAAAATTGAGTGATTGAAAAGAGAAAATGTGTATTTTTACCTTTTGTATTACCACATGCTTTCAGAATTTCATTTTGATGAAGAAAAGGTGTTGCTGTGAAAAAATACTAAAATTTGTCCTAATCTGTCCATAATGCTGAAAAATGAAAATCTTCCTTAGAAACCCATTTGAAATGTCCTTCAAAATTGTTTTTTTTTTAATTTCGTTTGTGTCTTACTCAATTTATCATATTCTGATAAAACCCAGAAGCTCAAAATTTTTTTATTTCTTCTCCAATATCTTGCAATATTTGCGCCAAAACTGCCTCTCGAAAAAGTTGCAAAAACAAAAACAGGCTGCTATAGCAATAGCTGCAGAAACTTCCACTTTTCGCAACTGTTGTTGAATTGAAAAAAAGATGAACATGTTGCTAGAAGAAACTAATAAAATGGACTGCTGCAAGTTGTTGTTGATTCCATAAAACCATTAGTCTTCATCGAAGCCAAAATTCATGGTACAATTCTTACCATGCGAATGAATGTGTTGAAGTCGAGCATGGGAAGAAATCATTGGATTACCGATCAATGATGAAAATCGTTAACCAATGAGAGAAAACTCACTGATAATGTAAATGAGTGTCAAGGTACCTGAGTGCATCTTGATAGGGACAAATGAATGTGTCGAATTCGAGTCGCCTGCAAGATTTGAAAATCAAGAGACATTGTTGTATTCCCATTGTTATCAATGAGGGGGCTTGCCATTGATGTATGCAAGCTCCAAGGCACTCCAAATAATCTCTGATCTTGATCCCAGATAAAGTGTTGAGGTCAATGGGACAAGATCTGTTGGAAGGTGGACCTTAAGGAATTCCACATCATCCAACTCGAGCATAGAACCATAAATTATTTGAAGAACCATAAAATATTGAAACCATCACGAAATTGCAAAACTTATTCTGAAATTTCCTTGCCAAATGCCTGGTTTTCAAGCAAAGCTTATGTCTAATTGTGCCAGTAAGTTGGTTTTCACAATAGGACTTATTTTTCTCTTTACCTTTTTTTTATATATATGTCCTACTCTACTTGAAAAATAAAATATTATTCAAGTATATGAATACTTCCAATGGAACCATGTTTGTAACAAGATGATACATAAACTCATATGCAGGTTTGAAATATACTTTTTCATATGTACTAGTATATGACAGACCAACTGTCTTGATTTAGATGATGTCATAAGATACTGAAGAATTGAGCATTGGGATCTGATGACTCTCCTAAACCAAGATTCAATGTAATCTTGTATTCCTTGGCTTCCTGTTATCATGTCATGCAAGTCTTCAGAGATGTGATCTTCATTTATAGAATATGGTGATAGGGAGACATGAAACTTTTCAATATCTTGTTCCAATAACTTCTCTTTATCAACAGACATCCATCATTCTTGGACCTTATCTGTAATATTCTCATTTAGCCTCAAGCTAATTGGAATATTAAATTTTTCTTTACTTTTCTGTTCATGAATAAGTGTAAAAGGGAGGAACATAAAAACTCCTAAAAACAGTGAATAAATCAATGCCCCATGTGAACAAAGCTAAATCTGGGCTACTTTAATAAAAAACCCTTATGTGTGAAAGGGGTTGAGACTTTTGACTGGGTCAATAGGACCAAATCAACAGCACTGTCTAGATTCAATGAACCTCCTAGATGCACAACACAGTTTTAGATGGATGCCACACATGTGAAAGGAGCTAAATCATTGAGATGGTTTAGGGTTTTGCAAGATCTCAATCTTATAAAAGGAAAGGGAGGACAACAAGAGAAGGGTTGTTGATGACCATTATTTCTGAGGAATATTTCTGTTTAGACATTTCTCATTCTCTTGGCTGTTTAGCAGAGAATAGTGTTGTTTAGCACAAGTATCTTCTGTTCAGGAATCCTTCTCTTTCCTTGAGTAGCTCTTGGGAGAGACTTGAATTACTTGTCCACTATCAGGCTTAAGGCCAAGCTTCTCCTTTCAATTATAACTCAGATCCTATTGAGGGTTTGGTTGTCTTTGCAAGCTGCAGCAAGTGGAAGCTAGATCTATTCAGATCTAGGCCAATCTGATGCCCCTTTTCAGTGGGAGAGGCTTCAATCCCATTGGCAAGAGTGTTCTGGATCATTTGAGCTTCAGATCTACATCTTGGCATCAAGAAAAATAGTTCTTCAAGCCTACAACACAGTCCCTCTTCCAGTACTGGTTATCTGGAAAAAGGAAAGTTGCAGGGTGATTTGGAAAAGTTTGATGAGTGATCTCTAGTGTTGGGGATCTGCCCTTCACTGTGGTGATCCATGTATTTATGTTCTTATCCATGTCATACTCAAATCTGATCTGAATATTCATGTATATGCTTTAGAAATTCTGAATAGATATGCAGATCTGCTGCATAGAATCTCATATCTACTCCATGTGCTTCATGATTTGCTGAAATCCCCAAGGGGAATGTAAAGTAGAGACATTATAGTGTATGGATCTGTCATGGATATGAATGTTCATGCATTATTTTTCTCTCGATATGATATGTAATCTATTTTTGTATTACACTCAATACAATAACGCTTTCAAGCCTTTCCAGTCAATTCTATGTGTTGCAACACCACTTTTTGAGGGTTTCTTTCTGTATAAGTCGTATATTTTCTATTTTAAGACTCATGGGCTTCAATATAATTCCAATTTGCTTATGTATATGACATTATTGAGCCTCCATATTAGCTTACTCCTACTACCTTGCTGAACTGCGTTATTTCTGAAGAAGTGCTATTTAATCTTGTTGCAGTCCCATTCTGGGGCATTTTCCAAGCTGTACTAGGTGTGGGAGACCTGTTTAACCCACCTAAAAGAATTTTTTCCTAATCGCCTCTTGGATTCAGGTCTTAGATTGTCATATCTAAGGGATCCAAGGGTTGGTTTCCAATCCTGTAGCATACATTCCTAGAAAATGTGTTTTTCAGGCATGCCTTGCTAAGTAGTCCTATTTTCGGATACTACAGTGGTATCGAAGAAAATTTCTTGGCACAGCCCGTGCTTCCTTTGAACAAGAGCCAATATGTCTTTTCATGAAAATAAGAGACTGAAGAAGAAGTGTGATTAAACTGAAGACATAGAAGAAAAGGGTAAAACCCCTTTATCTGGAAGAATGAAAGGGAAAGAGTTCTCAAAAACTCTGTTCCAATCTCTGTATGAGCTTAAAGGAGAAATAAAAGAAATGAAGAGGGAAAGACATTAAGGTCCCTCAAGAAGATATTTACATGAAGAAAGCCCCAATTATTCATCTTATATGTGCAAGCACTCTGCTACACAATCAGATACACAACGTTATTCTATGCCCATATTTACTGCAAGAGAGATCAAGGAAGAAGATGCACCAAAGGAGGAGACTTTGAGTGATTATCTTCAAGAGTATGAATCTAAATCTTGGAAAATCAAGGAGAACTTGAGCTTCCAAGAGTTCTACCATCTCAAGGAGGAAAGGAGATCCAGCAAGTACAATAGAAGAAGAAGAGGTAGATTCTTTCTGCCAAATTTTGATGGATCCCCCACATGCACAGCCAAAGCATGGATATCAGCTAGACTCATATTTGGATCTACATCAAGTTTCAGAAAAGGAAGCCCTTAAGGTAGAAGTGCTGCATCTTAAAGGTAAATCTTATGCTTGGTGGTTGTTTGAATCTTTCTCATTAAATAATGAAAACATATCTACTTATGCAAAGTTCACTAGGAGAATGGTGAAAAGATTTGATGTAAAACAAGCTAAAACATCTTTGATTGAGCTACCAAAGCATGAGCATGAAAAAAATTTGCATGAGTTGGAAAGATCTATTTTGAAAACTCCACTTTAGATTTCTGTTGAAGTGGATAAAAACTTTGGTGATACCTTGTCAAAGGAAAGATCCCCATTGCATGAAGAGATTTCTTCTCAAAAGGAAATCATGGAGATTCCTCTTTCAAAGGAAGACCAAGATCCAAGGTCTCTCATTAATAATGAGGCTTTCTCAAATATTGATGAGAGAGAAGATCAAGAGGGCGGTAACAACACTGTCAGTTCAGAAGAAGACCCATCACCCCATGGGGATGGACATGAAGTTGTTGTTTCCAGGAAAATATCTTTTGCATCTTTGCAAGTGATTCCTAAGGAGCATTTTGTGACAAAATTATTGGGCAGTGATACCTTGCTTCAAGAAAGAGGAGGAAGGATGGATCAACATCCAATGATGAGGAGCATGCACCCTTGTTTATTTCAAGGGGTTTCTATTCATGAGAACGAGACTCATATATGCAGCAAGGAAAGGGACACATCAGTCCAACAATTCATACAATCTACTTCAAATTTTGATGTCTCTTTACATGGAGGCATTCCACCAAGGAGACCCCCTGATGAGAAGAAGAATAAAGTGTTCTGTCAACCTTGTGCAGCAGTGACATATTTGGCTACCACAGTGCTGAGATCTATTGATGGAATCCAAGGAGGGCTAAAAAATTTTCTGAAATTGATTTTGCTATTTCTCACTCATTGGTTTGTGCTGGAAAAGAAGAAATCAGAGATCTATGATGACATTAGCATGATGTCAAATGGCCACTCCATATATTTGGGGAAGCAAATGATATCTCTACATACAAAGAATATTTTTGAAGAAGACAAGACGGGGCCAACACTCTTTTATTCATGGGCCAAACTATGGAGGTTTTGGAAGAGAGAAACCTTTCAAAATAAGGTTGATCTTCCTATTCTTCAATATTGTCTTGCACAAGATCAGCTGCAAGAGAGGCAACAAGGATGGAGCTACACAACTCCCACATGTGACTTTGGCATTCAACATGTCAAGGAGGGGAGACATGATGTGATAGTTACTTCATTTCATAATTCTACAGCGCTATCATTATTGAAGAGATTGGATACATATTGGAAATCACAACTGTTGGTGGAATATTCCAAGGATCTTCACACATGCATGATTCTTGATGAACAGCTACAAGATGAGGGCTACTTAGTCCAAGATGGAGTCATATATGATCATGGTAGGATCTTCTTATCTAGAGCTCCCAAGCTCAAGGAGAAGTTACTACAAGGAGCCTATGAAGAGTTCTATTTCAGCCACACATATTCTATGAAGCTCAACAACATCATCCTGAGGAGCTATTATTGGGAGGGCTTTGAAAAATAACTATATCAGCATTGTCAGAGATGCAAGAACCTTGTGGATTTGGAGCAGCAACAAGACTCTAAGATAGAGCTATTTCAGCCAGCTCTTCCTACCTTGGGAGGAGGAGAAAATTCCATACACCACTCCACTTGTATAAGGAGAACTATTGGTGAAGAGCATACTTATGTACATCATTTTTTATTTTCTGATTGTATGCATTCTCTTACTATGTATATGCAGGCCATGAATCCTAAGAGGAGTGTTATACCTTATAAACTTCATGGCCAACTTTGGGCCAAAACTATTTCTGATTATGGCCACTCCCTTGGTGAACAAAGGGAGATTTTGCAGCATGATGGGTTCTTTCCTAACACACCAAATATATCTTCCACTTTCATCCATGGAGATATGTTATGGGCAGAAAGTAAGTGGTGGGGGAACCACTTGCCACGTCTAGATCTGAGGCAGGCAGGAGATGCACTGAGCTGGTTGCTCTTGGGTGAGTGTGGGTACTACCCAAAGATTTATATTTTCTTGTCTCATGCCTTGTGTGTTAATGGGAGGATGCATAAGAAGAAGGAATGGTTGCTTTGGTTGACAAGAAGAGAGTTTCGACATCATATGTTAAATCTCATGTCCATACTTTTGGTTGGGATGTATCTCATGTATTTACATGTATTTCTATTTGGAATGTATCTCATGATCATGTATGTACTTGGGCTTGGGGAAAAATGTAACTCTCACATGAGAAGGAATAATAGATCTTGTTTGTATCATGATGATAATGATTCTCTAATATTTTTTTGGAACATGATGGGAGGGATGACACATTGGTTGAATGTGACCATTGGGAATGAAAATTTCCATACTTATGCATACTTCAAGAAGAGGATGGAACATTGTATGACTGCTACACTATGTCTTTTGTTTCCTTATGTAAGAAGCCATATGATTGACTTATGTCTTTGGGAAAAGTCTCTCACATGGTAATATTGTTGGCAAGACATGTGTTACTTGAATCACATTCAGCTAACACCTCTTATCCTCTATTATTTTCAAGCTTTAGAGAATTTTATGGAAGCAAGAAGCTATTTGGGTGGCCACTTATTGTACTATGTTTTGAGGCAGCAAGAAGAAGAGCAACGCTGGTCTCAATGGAGGGACTATTGTCACCATCCAATACATCATATGACACTTAGTCCATGTTTCTTTTGGAGCACATATGGTGATGGCACTTTATTCACTATATGCATGGAAGATTGGGCAAGCAGGGTCCCTAGAATCAATGAAGGGAATCATGAGGTTCCAAGTGTCTTTTGGCTTCATGAGGACTATATTATTGCAGTCCAGGATCGACAGCTCCACATTTATCATAAATGGAGAGAGAGATAGTGTAAGTTGAGCATTCTTACCTCTTACTTCCATCCATGCAGCCCCTATATATTACATAAGGAGGGGATTGGTGATTGTTTCCATGAGCTACTTAGGATGGCTCACTTTGTTTGGAAGATAGCACGGATATTGGAGTGTCTCATGGGGGTTGAATCACCCATCATTTATCATCTCTCATGCCTTGAGAAGACCAATGGACAACATATGTTTCTTTCTATGTATCTCCCACTTCTTCATGATGACAGCTATTTGGGTTATCCACCAAAGGCAAGCTTGTATTCTTGGGAGGAGACAAATCCATTGGAGATTTTGCAAAGTCCTTGTGAGTTGCTTGAGGACAAGAAACATTTTGGAGGGGAGGACTGTAATATTCCCATTTAGCCTCAAGCTAATTGTAATATTAATTTTTTCTTTACTTTTCTATTCGTGAATAAGTGTAAAAGGGAGGAACATAAAAACTCCTAAAAATAGTGAATAAATCAATGCCCCATGTGAACAAGGCTAAATCTGGGCTACTTTAATAAAACACCCTTATGTGTGAAAGGGGTTGAGACTTTTGACTGGGTCAACAGGACCAAATCAACAACGTTGTCCAGATTCAATGAACCTCCTAGATGCACAACGCATTTTTGTATGGAGGCCACACATGTGAAAGGAGAAAAATAATTGAGATGGTTTAGGGTTTTACAAGATCTCAATCTTATAAAAGGAAGGGGAGGACAACAAGAGAAGGGTTGTTGATGACCATTATTTCTGAAGAATATGTCTGTTTAGACATTTCTCATTCTCTTGGCTGTTTAGCAAAGAATAGTGTTGTTTAGCACAAGGATCTCCTGTTTAGGAATCCTTCTCTTTCCTTGAGTAGCTCTTGGGAGAGACTTGTATTACTTGTCCATTATCAGGCTTAAGGCCAAGCTTCTCCTTTTAATTACAACTCAGATCCTATTGAGGGTTTGGTTGTATTTTCAAGTTGCAGCATGTGGAGGCTAGATATATTCAGATCTAGGCCAAACTGGTGCCCCTTTTCAGGGGGAGAGGCTTCGATCCCATTGGAAAGAGTGTTCTGGATCATTTGAGCTTCATATCTACATCTTGGTATCAGGCCAAACAGTTCTTCAAGCCTACACCGTAGTCCCTCTTCCAGTACTACATTATCTGCAAAGAGGAAAGTTGCAGGGTGATTTGGCAATGTTTGAGGAGTGATCTCTAGTGTTGGGGATCTGCTCTTCACTGTGGTGATTCATGGATTTTGTTCTTATCCATGTCATATTTAGATCTGATCTCAATACTCTTGTATATGCTTCAGAAATTCTGAATATATCTGCAGATCTGTTTTTAGGTCCCTATATTACTAGTATAGTCCCTTATTGTTGTTAGTGTAACCCCCTTATTGTTATTATTGTACCCCTATAACCCCCATATTATTATTATTGTGCCCTTAAATTATTATTTTTAGGTCGGCTAGGATTACCTTGTGGCCCCACTAAGATTACATTATGGCCCCATGTACTCCTATATATAGAAAGGAGGTTGTGTAATTTGTATCATCCAAGAATTTTTCATTCATGTAATGTATTGGAGATTTCCCCCTCAAAGTGGCTTATTTCTAAGGCATTGATATCCCTTTTCTTCTATTTTTGGATCTGGTTTCACAACATTTGGTATCAGGGCTTTGGATTCTAGGGTTTCGCTGCTCCAAATAGGTAATCGTTGCATTTTAACTATAATTTTTTTTCTACAAAGATTCAGAAGTGAAAATTTTTAGAGTGCGAAACCAAAATCTTGAGGAACATCATCGCAAAATTTTAGAGCTTGGTTCACAATATTTTAGGAGATATGATCTGTTGAAGTTAGGGCTTTTTGCAAGCTCCTGAATTTCACTTAAAAAGGTGATCGCGGCATTTGCGCTATAACGTTTCTGCTACGAAGGTTCAAAAGCTGAAATTTTTAGAGAGTGAAGCCAAAAGCCTGAGGAAAATCTTTAAAAAATTTTAGATCTTGGTTTAAAATATTTTCGGAGATATGATCTGCGGAAGTTAGGTATTTTTCAGGCTCCCGAATTTCATCTCAAAGAGGTGATCGTGGGAAAAGCTTCATAACTCTCTCTCTGAGCATTGGATTGGAATTCTATAAAAAATGAATGGAAGTACACGGACTTTAGTTTCCTGTCTATACATTTCAGAGCCGAAGGAGAAAACAGTGACACGTGGAAAGTATTACAAGTTCACTCTACTGAACCAGTTCATAATTAGGTCATTATGGGAGATTGAACATAACGTTGCCTTGAAGAATCAAAATCAAGTTAGACCTGTGGCATTTGAAAGAAGCTTCAGAGGACTACTACAGGGCTGAATTTCAGATATTTAAGATCTGCAAGTATAGAGATAAGTCAATTTCAATATCAAGCTCCTTAAAAGCAAGTAAAAGGTGTGTATTTTTTTTTCCGAATTGCATAAGTCTTGTTTGAAGAATCAAGTTGAATTGATTCCAAGGGCATATTGTAGAATATATTTCAGTATTGGGTTATGAAATGCCTCATAAAAATAATTCAACACCCATTAAGCATTTAGAAGGCTCTACTATGACTCATTAAGACGAAGAATGGCAACATGACATATCAAATTTACAAGAGCAAGTTCAACAAATTTCGCTCTCGCAAAGAGCAACAAAAAATGACATGGAAGTTTTGAACAAAGACATGGAAACTAAGATGGATCGTTTGAAGAAAGGCGTGGAATCTAAGATGGATGGTTTGAAGAATGGCATGGAAGCTAAGATATATGGCATGGAAGCTAGCATGGAATCTAAGATGGATGACATGGAAGCTAAGATCGATGAAAAAATGGAAAACATGAAGAATGATCTAAAAGCAAACATGGAAGGTTTGACAAGGTTGATACAAAAAATGTTTCCTAATGGTGAAAATATAGTAGAGGAAACTCATGATGAGAACAAAATAAAAGTTAATCGTGATTTCATAAACTCTAATGTTGGCGGGAAGAACCAACATATTCCAAAAATGGATATGAGGAAGTTTGATGGAAAGGATCCTGTAACATGGATACTATAGATGGAGCAATATTTTGATCTCAATAATGTGCAAAACACACAAAAGGTACGCATTTCAACTTTACATTTAGAACAAAATACATTTGTATGGTATCGATGGCTTTTCTCCCATAAAAAATTGTCACTTGGTCAATATTTATGGAGGAAATGATAGCACATTATGAGGATACAAAGAGCAACACCTTCTTTAGCCAATTGATAAATCTCAAACAAAAGGGTTTAGTGGGGGAGTACATTGAGGACTTTCAAAAATTGAATATAAGGGTAACTAATATTCCAGAGGAACACAGGATTTATCTCTTCATAGGTACTTTAAAGGATAACATCCAACATGAAGTTCGTATTTTGGAACCTGATTCATTGGAAAAGGCATTCAGGTTGGCAAGAAAAATTTAATGTAAAATTATGGTGACAAGGAAGCCTACCACTCACTTCTATAAATTGGGAAGTGTTGCTACTCCTATATTTCCACAACCTACAAGGTTGACACCAGAACAATTGGAAGAAAAAAGAGAAAAAGGGCTTTGCTATAGTTGTGATAGAAAATACACTAAAGGTCATAAGTGTGCTGAGAAGAAATTATTTTACATACATTGTGAAGAGGAAGAAGAAAATGAATAAGAAGAGGATATACACCAGGAACCAACCCTAGAAGAGGAAGAAATGAGTCCAACCATATCATGTAATGCATTGGCGGGAATTACCACTCCTCAAACTCTAAAGATAGAAGGACATATCAAGAAGAAAAAGGTAATAGTGTTGATTGGTTCAGGTAGTACCCATAATTTTATTCATTGTAAGGTAGCAAAGGAATTGAATTGTTTCCTATACCCAGCACCAGAATGTCAAGTGATGGTTGCAAATGGAGGAACTATAAATTGCTCTGGAAAATTCCATAATATCAAGCTAACTATGGGGGAACATGTATTGAATAGTCCAATGCTTTTCATTCCTATGGGAGGTGTTGATGTTTTACTAGGAGTACAATGGTTACAATCTTTGGGGATGGTAGCTTTTAATTTTCAAGAAATTTTCTTGAATTTTTTTTCAAAAGGAAATGAAGTCAAATTACGGGGTATTGCAGGGAATCTGGGAAATATAATAAGCTATAATGTCATGACAAAGCTTCTAAATAAAGAACAACAAGGCATAATTTCACAATTATGCTCACTAAAAGTTCCAACATCAAAATCATCTATTTCTGCAGATCTCCAAAAACTCTTAGACAATCATTCCAAGGTTTTTGAAACTCCCAAAGGACTTCCACCTATTCGTGATCATGATCATGCTATTCATTTTATTCCAGGAAGTGTTCCTCCAAAAATCAGGCCTTATAGATATCCTTGTGTCCAAAAAAAGCAAAATTGAACGTATGATTGCAGAAATGTTAGAGGTTGGTATAATTCAACCTAGTCAAAGTTCTTTCTCTACTCCTGTAGTATTGGTACACAAGAAGGATGGATCATGGTGCATGTGTTCGGATTATAGGGAGCTCAGTAAGCTCACCATTAAAGATAAATTTCCCATTCCTGTGATTGATGAATTACATGGAGCCATTTATTTTACCAAGTTGGATCTTCATTCAGCATATCATCAAATTAGAATGAAGACTGAAGATATTTCGAAAACGCATTTCGAACTCATGAGGGTCATTATGAATTGTCGGTCATGCCTTTTGGCCTTACCAATGCACCTTCTACATTTCAAGGCTTGATGAATTCCATTTTCAAACCCTTCCTTAGAAAATTTGTGCTAGTATTTTTTTATTATATACTAATCTACAATAGGTCTTGGAAGGATCATATTCAGCATGTTGATAGGGTGCTCAAACTATTTCAGGAGAAACAATTATATGCAAAAACATCTAAATGTTTCTTTGGAGTACAAGAGGTGGAATATCTGGGTCATATTGTATCTCACGAGGGTATTAAAGTAGACCCTAACAAAATTAAAGCCATTAAATAATGGAAAGTGTAGAGCTATAAAAAGGGTCTCTTTCACCTCTAATTACCTCACATTAATATGTCAATCCGGGAACGTTTTGTTATTCCAAAGAGTGTCTCAGTCTGAGGCTATCACTTGTCAGAGTAATGCTAGTAGTACAGTGTTTAAGAAATACAAGAGTAAACGGATGCTTGTATGTAACTAAATTACTTCAAAAGAATAAATCACACATTCAGAAAAATAGGCAGCTTATCAGTCAAGGGTTCGGCAGCGATAACCCATCCCTTGGGAAACTGATGGAAAGGAAATTAGAGCATAGACCACAGGTCTGGGAGCTAGACAGTGAATGCCAAAGCTCACTACAGCCTTAGATCGTCTCTCACACCAAAACAACAAATGCGAGTAAATGGAACAACAAATAAAGAATTGAACAACAAATCTGGAATGGAACAGTAATTCTAAAATGGAACAGCAATCGAACAACTAAGTCTCGCGAGTTGTAACCAAACTTAATCTATTAACCCAAATGCACTCTTCGCAATCAAATAACAATCTTTCACTCTTAAGGCAAATCACGCAAAACACACTAATGGAACAGCATTAACTATTGACAAATTATGGAACAGCTCTAGTAAATCATATACACACACAACACGCTGAAATAGTAATCTTAATTAACAGGGATTCAACTGTGCTCCCAAACATAACAGTATTATCTCTGAATCCAATAATCATGAAGAAAACTATTTCAAACGAATCTATGACATGAATGTTCAGTATAAAATCTCTGTAACAGAACAATAAGAATATTCGGTTAAGACTAATAACATGCAATTAACTCTGAAAGGATTAATAACATATGCAGAGTCGATAGACGATTCTATCTGTAAAAACCTCAATGATTTAATCTTAACAAAGCATGTAATATCAACTTATAAAGCATATCAGATTACCAAATAACAACGATAAACAAACCATGCGGAAATCAAATCGTAGTGATACAGAAGCAAGTGTCCTCCGGGGCCGGGCCCTTAGCCTCCAAGGGTACACCGCCTTAAGTTAATCCAGACGCAGAGATGAGATAATCACCAAGCTTATATTAATGCATCGGAAAAAAATACAATGAACCAGTTCTCAACGAGACTTAATAATCAGAGCTGATGTTTTACAGAAAATTACATAAAAACGTATATATATCCTCCTCAAGCTAACAGTGATGTCCCTTTATATAAAGGTGACGGCGGAGATGTCCAAATAATAAGATAAATAAAGTAGCGATCCCTCAGGATCGAAGATCCTGAGGGATTCGCCAAACTGTTAATCCTTCATCCTTTCTTTTCTTTTGCGCCAAGCTGGTGTCTTCTCCTCCTTTTCCGGGCCGATTTGCTTTGATCTGTTTAGCCTTGTTTGCATTTGGTTCACCTTTAGAGGGACAACAGTTATCTCGACTTTGTCCTTTCCTTTGGGATGGCAACTCCTCGTTTTCTCCTTTTCCTGCACAGAAAATATCAATTATCAGCGACTAAGTCTTGCATATCAATTCTCACATGTTTTGTTATAATTCTTTATTATTTTCCAAATTCATGATGCAAAAAGGTTTACAAATTCTACTAAAAAGCTACTGAAATAATCATCAAAAGCATACCTTTTTAGTACTCCACACACCCCCCTGCTTACCTTGTTTCATGTCCTCATGAAAACATTGTAGTTGACATGCAAGGCAGTGAGAGAATATGCTGGAGAAGGAATCTCATGCGGAGGCCTACAACCATGATGAGTGATTAGATAGTCAAAGAACTGACCTGTTTGCCCCTCAGGCATCTCATACAAGGCTTGATATCTGGGTGCAGGGTGCCAAATAATTGGAGTGCGAAATCTATATCCTAACCAGGATGGCCCTGCTTTCAAAATGCTCTCGCCATAGAGGTTCAAACGGTTGGCAGCTAATTCAAAATTCTCATACTTAAATGGTTCCCTGATCTGGATGTTTGGATTAGAGATTCGGTACCGAAATTTGGCTGCATCAATGGCGAGGTCTTTGATGGAAAGAAAATATTCTAAACTCTGTCGAATGAGTGCCTCATGCATGGGTCCTAACGTTTCAATGACACCCGAAGTCCTTATGAGGTTTCTATGAGCTTTCCACAACTGCACTGGGTTCCTAGGCTCAGCCCTTACCCGTAAATCTAGGCCATTTTCCTGACTCTGGAAAGTATCATAGGCTTTGAGCCACTTAATCTAATTAACCCCGAATGAAATGAATGCTTGCAATTGGATGTCTCCAACAAAAGGGCCAGGGTTCAACTCAGTCTCCTGATCTAGCACAAGGTCATGCAAATAAAGTTCACATAGCAATCTCTGGACCTTCACTCCATAATGTTTACAGCAGTCTATAAATTCATTGACAGTGTTGATTTGTATAGGGGTGCCTGCTTTAACAACTTTTATTTTTAATTGTAAATACCGTTCTAATAAAAACAGAGCATAGTTTTTAGCAGGGGCCCTACATGCTAAAACGTCATTGTATAAAGAACACAAGGTATTCATCTGTTTGATAACAATATCTAGTCTACGGGTTACCTGTGCAACTTCCTCTTGTTCCTTTCGCCACCCTTCAAAGGCCTGGCTTTTGGATTGATTGATGTCCCTTAGTTGCTGCTGTAACTCTTCATATTTTTCTCGGGGGACCGTTTGCTCTCTAAGTTGTTCGACTTCTTGCTGGGCTTGCTTCATCATCTTATGCAAGGTTTTTGTCTTCGGATCTTTTTTCCATAGGTCAGTGGAGGCCGGGAGTTTTACCTGAACTTTCTTATTATGCTGTTTGGAGTTCAAAACCCTTATTACCCCTGAGAGTGGTGCCTCTGTCTCGATTTTCTTTTCACTGGTCCTTATATCATCCCTTTCTATTTTAACGCGAATATCAGTCTGTTGTTGTTCCTCAACATCATTTGGAACGGCAGCAGGATTTTCAGTAGGGTTTTGAACAGCAGGGCGATTGTTGGCCCTCTTTTTCTTCCCTCCGGTCCTTCTTACCCTCTGGTTTGCTTTCAAAACTCTAATTTGCTGTCTGAGCTGGGTTATTGTATTCAATAATTTCTGCCGTTCCATTCGCAATTTCTTAATTTCCCGTGTTTCATTAGAAGGAACAGCAGGCTGTCTGCTGTGGTTTGGACCATGACTAGTTTCTGGATCTTTCTCTTGGGGTGCTTCCTCGCTGTTCTGCTCTGGCTGTTCTGGGGTAGGAACCTTGACGGGTTCTGTCTCTTTCTGAGCAACTGCTTTTTCTACTCCTACTCCCTCCGGAATTTCCTCTGGTGTCCTGGGAACAGATTGTTCCCGTTCAGTATCTCTTATCTCCTCTTCATCATGAACAGGCAGATTTCCTTTTTCTGCCTCTACTGCATGTGATTTTTCAGATGCGTTTTCTTCTTGGGGTTTTTCGTGGAGGTCTACTGGACTAGAAGGTTGGCCATACTTACCCATATTGGCCAAGACTGCGGCCAATTCATCTTCTCCCATTGGGTCTTGTAATGGGCTACCTCCCTGCTGTCCCATTTCCTCCTCCTGTTCAGCTTCTGCTTCTATTTCTGTTTCCGAATGCTCGGCTGCTTCCTCATTTTCCTCTTCGGATTGCTCGTCCTCAATTACCACTGGTTGGATGGTGATTTCCTGGAGCTTTTCCAGCCTTCCTCGCATCCGAGCTAACCGGGTTGATTTTCTGGGCTTCTCTAGGCTTCCTCGCATCCTAGGTAACCGGGCTGTTTTTCTGGGCTTCTCTAGCCTTCCTCGCATCCGAGCTAACCGGGCTGATTTTCTGGGCTCCTCTGGCTGTTCGAGTGGATCGATGGCATGCTTGTGTTTTGCCGATTCCTGGTGTATCTCTGGTCGTTCTGATGCACTAGCAACATGTTTTTGTTTTACTAATTCTCTGCGTTTTGCCGGTCGTTCTGATGTGCTTGTAGAATGTTTACGTTTTGGGGATGGTGCTGTCAATCCCCCCTCAATCATTACAATCAGCTCTTCCCAGCTGCTCTGCTGCTGGGTGAGACTATGACTAACTATTAATCGTATTAACCCATGGTGACTGACGACTGACTCTACATGTTGTGCCTTTTTTATGCTTCGTGCAGCATCATGCAGTAATGAATTCAGAAGTGCAGGTAGATTTACAGAGCATTTCTGCTTTAAAATAGCTAAGAGTTTAAGATGTCGTGGTCTTACCACGTCTTTCCTCCCCTCGCAGGTGATGTAGTTATGCACTGTCCTTGCTAATTCCATCCAGGGTTCTCCTAGCGTTGCTGGCAGAATGCCCTTCCCCTTAATTGTCAAGCTCTGACCTTCGTCCTGGAAAATTTCCATGATCTTCTGTAATCTTTCCTTCTTTAATGTCCATACTAGTCGGGTGGCTGGTAGTCCCGAAAATTCTGCAATTATATCGTCGGTGACTGCTATCCGCTTCCCCCTTACTGTGGAGTGATCATCCTGCAGGTTCTGCAAAAATTCCATCGCTACTGTTTCATCAGACTCCTGCAGGCGACTGAGATAATTCAACCATCCTGCTCTTTCCAGGATCTCCCGGGCAGCAGCGGAGATTGTCAACTTCTGAGGTTCCCTTCAAATTGCCCTTCCTCCCATGGTTTCACTGTGGATTCTCAATGGAACAGCAACTACTTGTGCTGTTTGAAACACAGAGAGGGTGATAATCGCAAGATTTCGAAAAAAACACAGAGTATGCAACAATGCAACGGAAATGGATTATGAACAACAACTTGTGTAAAAATAGAAATTCCATGTCGTTAAACCATGCCAAACCGTCGTACCCTATCTTTCCCGAATGGTGAGATGACACGTAATTCAGGGAATAATGAGGTTAACCTCCCCCCCCCGCAATGTGATAGGCTATCCCAGCCGGAAAATAAAGGAGCAGCACCCGATCTGCAACCGAGTCAGAAAGGAACAGCATATGGAATTATGCCATGTTTAGAAGGACAACGAATTACCGAAATCGAGGCGGAGAGTTGATCGCATATTACATAAGAGGCTGCTGTGTTGTGATATGAGGCTGGTGGGTAGGACATCTGTCGTACTTGCCAAATCTCAAGTGGTCATGGTCACTTCCTTTGCCATGATTGGTGATGATAAATGTTCATG